>SNQJ01S0161213.1:9657-21618 GCA_010110895.2 Picea sitchensis | reverse complement strand
TATATATATATTTTTAAACCTATCATCATTCTAGGTTTACTATAATTTGTTATGCAATTGAAACTTTCAAATTGCCCATTTGACATGGATTATGTCATGTATATTTGTTGCAAGCATAACATATCAAATTGCATTGTATCATAGTCATTACGTGCATCATTGATATGAGCATGTAAATTGTACGTGTTTAGAGAAAGAATTGAGCTGTGATTATGATTTTATGGTATGATTATCATATTTTAGTTTTCACCTCACATTGCCTCGTAATGGATGCATTCAATTATCAATTTTTCGTTTGACTTTGAAATTATTATCTCTAAGAGTATTTAATAGATACAAGGATTCCATCTTGGAGTATAGGTGAAAGATGAAGATGAGTAGGATAATTGATATATTTTAATTGTTTGTCAATAAAATTTAATTAAATATTCAATTATTTTTATAAAAGTTAATTAGACAAATAAATGAATTTAAAGTTTTAATGATGGTTTTGTGGAAAATATTGGTTAAGTAACAAATTAATGATATGGTAATGGACTCATTAAAAAGTGACAATGGGTGAAATTATAAGGAGCGTGGTTTTGCATGAATAATTATTCTGCTCGTGTTATATGGATAAATCGAGAGTCCTAAAAAACTGCCACACTAAAACAAACTAAAGCAATATTAGACTCTTTATGAACACATTTGCTTTATGGCACATAACCATCATTTTGTTGTCTTGGGGGAAAAGGCGACCACCTAGATCACTGAGAATAATGGAGAAAGAAGTATCGAAACGATGCTAGCGAGCAAGGCAAGAAAGAAGGACTAAGAAAATGTAACATGCAAATGATTTGAAGGGAAAAGGACTTTTTGGCTTGTGAGCTAAGACTTGTTGGCAGGGTTGGTAAGAGAAAGGCATAACCCTCAATTTTTGGATAACTTAAAAAAACACATCGGAAAGAAGGAAAAGTGGAAGAATTTTTATTTCAAAAACTCTCAATGCTCTATTGCACTTGCTTTTGCTAAATTATCAAAAGAATGATACCAAAATGAGAATAGCTATTGAATGCATAAGCATGTGTACTTATAATTCATAATCAATGGGCGTATCCATTTGTTGCACATAAACTAATACCCATTGTTGAAGCAAAAATAATTGAATCTACATTTGGGTATGTAATATGCTATAGTTAGATAGCTTGGGCAGGATTTGCCCTAAGACTCTCCTATGGACATGGAATTCTATGTTACAAAGAGAAAAGAAAAAATGAAGAGAGGGTTTCTACATTTAGGTTTAGTGCAAAGATATATATAGATTAAACATAGACACACATTCTTGTATTTAATCATTTACAAGACTGAACATTTGTTACAATACATACAAATACATGTACAAGTATGTGTTAATCTATATACAAATAACAAATAAGTGTACGTATATGCATTGATTAATAGATATAATATTTAAGAGTTACCATTGGAAATGGTAAAACTTAATATGGAATTTAATATGTTTATAATACCCAGCAAGGATTCCACAAGTTGCAAACATTGTCTTCCCTACCACGTCATGATATAATGAGACACATTTTCAATCTCCTGCATGCACCGATGTCAGCATGTATAATTCTCTGTAATGTTAGGATCTTGATAATCTCGCTAAAATCCTACCAAATATGGCATCGAAGTGGTCTTGAGTTTTTTTGGGGTTGAAATAAATGTGCAATATAAAATTAATATGATGGGTTTTAGTTGTCCTTGAAATTGCAATACCTACTCCAAAGGCTATTGTTTGTATCTATACTAGAGGTGGTGCTTGCAACATTAAACTGAATAGTTGTCAATATAGGAATGACTGGGTGTACTTGTCGAAAGATAGCTAACAAAATCAAGACTAGGGGGAGGAACATGGAGTTGAAGGTGAGTTGCCTAACAAGATCAATTGCATAGTAGAAGGAAAAGTGATTGTTGCAACAAATTTATGTTTTCATCCAAATGATATGTTGGGTATGTGTTATATTCTTTATATGGTTAGTATCACACATTGTATGTTGTGTCAGGGGGGTAGTAGACCCCCTGTTTGGGAGTGGATCCCCCCCCAAAATGGGTCGTTTTTGGTCTGTTTTTGGGTGGTTTTTGGCTAATGATTTTTTGACTCATTATACTATAATTTCGGTTAAGGAATCTAATCCAAGTTGATTGGTTAGGGTTTTGGATGTCGTGGAATCATATATATTGTATTGTAAATGGTGATGAAGTTAATACAATGAAAGTTAGATGCATAGCTCTAAAATATTTGTTGGTTTTCTCGGTTAAGAGTTTCCAAGATAAATTTATGAGTATTCTACGTGAATATATATATATATATATATATATAATCCAAGTGTGCATTGCTCTATTGTAAAGGTTTAAAACTTACATGATATACAAATATTGTTTGTTGTGAATATTCCTAAACTTCATCAAATGGTGGATTGTATTGTTTTCTCGCAATAAGGAAAAGGTCAGGAAAAAAAGCATCATGATTATCTTCGTCAATATTTTGATTAGTTTGTTATATTTATAACGTGGTTGCTTCTATTGTTGCCTTTGGACTTATAATATGGATTGGAATTTAATGCTTGTTATTAGTCTCTTCCGAAGGCTAGGACTCTAGCATTCGCTTCAGCATTGACCTTTGATTACTTTCCTTTGACTAAACATATTTTATGTTCTCCTCAAAGTTATACATAGGAAAAGTAAAAATGTTATTTTTTAGTAATATTTTGATTGCTTTTATTAAAGATTCTATTGGCTGATAAGATGGACCTCTTATTCTCGAGCTCTTTTTGAAAATGTTTACATATCCTTTGCCAATGTTTACATATCCAAACATATCCTTTTCCAATTTTACATATCCTAAGTTTGGAGCAGATTATATCTTCATTATCTTCATTGACACTCTTTTTTAGGTCAATAAATAGAACCTGAAAGAATTTATTTTTTGAAATCTTCTATACCCTAAGTTAAATCCTCTATAACCTAAGTTTATTCAAGCTCATTGCAAGGACTTCCAATTCAGGGCCTCAAAAAAAAAATATCTCCTACTGTAATGACTGCAATTTAGTTCATGATTTTTTTTATACAAGGAATAAATTGGTAGATAGGTAGCATGATATCAATAGCATAATAACAATAAAAACATTAAAATACATACCTTGATCTGCAGGTTGGTTGATTTAACCCCTTGCTCCTTTGCTCTTGTTCTTTCCCAAATTGCCCATACTGAATATTTACCTCCCAACCAACTAGGAACAACCTCTCCGACTCCCTAGCTCCAGGAATCATTGCGGTCTTCTCGCCCCTGAGCCCAAAGTTCCCAGCAACAATAGTGCCCTTGTAAAAGTCCCCCAAAACAATCTATGTCTTCCAATCTTCTCCTTGTTCCCTCCCTCTTGCAAAATTTCCTCCCTGCCTTCTTCCAGAATTTTTCCCAAAATAAAGGCCCCCTTTCCAAGTCCTCTCCCCTCTTTCTTATCCTCCTCTCTCGAATCCCTCTCCCTCATTCAATTCCCCAACTGCCTTATCCCCTCATTAATTCCCTCACCTACCATAATATAATAAAATAGTAAAAAGATTCATTGTATTTAATTTAATAATTAATTAAATTTAACTTAACAACTATGATCAATAAAAAAAATCAATTGGGATGTTACATACACCCTCCCTTCAAGAAACTTCGTCCTGAAGTTAGAGTAATTTACAATACAAGGGTAGAGATACACGATTCATACATCCATATCGGATAAACAACATCATCAATTTAAAACACTTATACATACTAGTGTACATGTGCAAGGCATGTGTGTGTAGCTAGCACATACAAGACTCGCACACGTACTAATGACAACAATTATCACACTTAAAGTAATTCTTGTATGCGTCCAATCCAATCAACAAGACCATTCATTTCCTAAAAGATAGTAAACCATTTAAAATGTTCGCAAAATCCCTCAATTATAATAATTTAACACAAACAACATTCACTTACAAAATTGTAGTTCAGCTAAGCATATATATATATATATATATATATATATTTCAAAAAGAGGAAATCAAGAAATTCTGCTATAAGGTGAAAACTCCACACACTTTCAACTACTTCTAGTCATCCTTCCTCCCTAACCTACTTCCATTTTCCATCCCTACCCTTCCTCTGCTGTACTATCTTGGAGCATCAACTATATTGACCTAACTCTAGATAGAACCCGTAAGCGAAAGTGTCAACTCTCTTGACCAAGCTTCCCCAATAGGAAACTGGAAGTCATCATCACACGTCTATGGGAGCGTAAGCTAACACCATCCTCCCATGACTACAGGTTTCAGAGGATACAATGTGGGAAATGCCTCCACCCCTCCTGATAGAACTAGGGTCAACACCCTACCATGGAACATACAGTGGCATTATGTTGCTGGGAATTTTGTCATCGTATTTTTAATTTCAGGCAGTTCCGCCACCTAAATAACCTACACTTGTCCACATATCATAGCAATGCATTTGAACCAACATAATTTCACATACAAAGATTCATACCATATTGTTTCTCGGTCGATGTTCACGACATCAACCTTTTATTATCATTATCCTTTGCCTATTTCATAGCCCATTGACTTGCAGATTAGTCTATAACACAAACTCATACATATTCATGCATTATCATCATGTAAATGCATTTAATCATATCCTCAATTTGGTATCCACATACCAACAACTTTAAATGTCAAAATTTTAAAGTTAGAAATAGATTGCATGATATCCATCATAATTCAAATAACGATAAACATTCATAGAATTGACATTCACATAGGTCCATATGTCTTAAAATTTCAAGTGTATCATCAATAGTTTTGTTATCACTCTGTAAAATCCCAGAGGTTGTTAGGAGGTAAGAAGAAACTTATCAGAGGTAACCTTAACCAACCGCTTCGAAACTAGAAGCTAGCCCTACCAGTTTCAGAGAGGGATCTCTCTGTGAGTTCTAGATTTGTTTGAGTGTTTAAAGATTCTAGGCTAGTTAAAAAGAATATAACCTAGTTGTTTATATTGTTTTTGAATGAAGTGGTTGAATATCAATTACGCTTCCATTGGGCTATGGTTTTTTTTTTTTTAAATATAGAAGTTAAAGACAACGTTACAAGATTCGTTTCACAGGGCGAGATAGTGCTAATGCTGGATTCTTTAGAAATAAAAATGGTGTATTGCTGAAAATGTGAGATATCAGTTAAAACAAAAAAGCATTTAAGATTTTATTTGTTATAACATCAAAGGAAAAACATTTAAATCTGTAAAAGATTAAGAACAGAGTACACAATGGTAAATTCTGCAACTTTAACTTCTTTTAAAGATTAGATTTTAGAAAGACAATATGATAACCGAGAAAGAAAGAAAAAAAACTTGTATGCAAACAGAGGGAACTTCACCAACAATGGACACGCAGGAATCCTGTGAAACTTCTCTTTGTATTACTGGAATAACTTCTTGATAAAAATTACAGCAACTGGAGCTTGCTCGGGCGTAAAGATCAACAACCCTCGATACTTCTAAGTTGGAAATATTTATAATAAAAGTTACAACGACCCTGTCATTAATGATCAGGACGTGATGGAGTCTGAGTCTAATTAACTAACCTAACAAGATGCAGAAATGTAGTAACTGATGATGATGTGTTGAAACTCTCATGCTGATTTCGAGGAAGACTGTTGTTGAGTCATTCATATGACTTCAACTGTGCTGGACACTGAGCTGGACGTTGAGATGGATGATGCTTTACCTTTACTCAATCAAATCACACAACTCATCCCATCTCTGTGTGCTTGGGATGGTAACTTTCAACAATTGGTGGTAAACTTTGTCCATCTCGGTGTATTTAGCAAAAGTCGGCTTGATGATGAAGACATATTTGATCTTGTGTTGAATGCTGAGGTCATGCTACAGAGTCTCCAAGAATACTTTTCCCGTGATGCTGCCCTGTATCCCTGCAAACATGGAACTGTCTTTGGCCATAGTGGTGATCCTTTGCTTGTAATTGGAATGAGTCATTAGTTTATCATTTAGGACACATAGATCAGGAAGACTCCTTTTCTGTAAGGCTTCAATCTTGCTAAAAAATATTTGAACTCCAATGTCCATGTTCTGAGCCTTTTCCTCCAACTTTAACATCAATCCCCTTTTAGTCAATGCTCTTTTTACCTCGAGGATAGTCTCTGTTCTGTCTTCAACTTTCCATTCTTCCATCTCTTCTTTGGTTTTGGAGTTCAGAAACTTGATGACCTCGTTGGCCACTGAGGGCATCTCACCCAGCTCTGTTCTTATCCTGTCAATGGCTTGCTTACTCTTTAACACCAAATCATGCTGCTCGAACATGATTTGCACCATGGGCCAAGTTTCATTTATGGATTTTGCAATATCTGTCCATATGTTTTCCTTAGCCTCTGCTAATGTCTTGCCTGCCACTATTTGTTTATGGAGCTGTTGTATTTCCTGCTTAATCTTCTCTGCTGCCTATCTCTCAACATTATATCTTGTTTGGAAAGAGGATTTGAGTTCCTCGAGATTTCCGACCTCCCTTTTCAACCTATTAATCTATGTTTCTTGCAAATTCATTTCCTCCATGGACTTTGCTAGCTCCACAATTTTTTCCAGTGCTGTCAATGGGGTTGCTGTTGGAATTTCTGCTGTAGTGGTTATTGGAACTGCTGCTGTACTTACTTCTGCAATGGGAACTGCACTCAATGGAATGAATTCCATTGGTGTCATACTTCCTTTTATTTCAATAATTTTTCCAACTCTATCTCCATTTCTCCGAGCTGTGCGTTCTGCCGCATGATAAGCTTCAACAATTCTTCTTTCTCATTTTCTGCTTCAACTACCTCTCTAGCTTGTGAATCCTCTGTTGGTGGCAATTTCAATTGTTTTCTCAAAGATGCAATGTCAACATTCTTTTTCTTCAACATTTCCTCTGTTGCTTTAACATTCAAGGGATCATACCCAATCTTGAGCAGAACTCGTCTAAGGATTTTATTCTATTATCCTTTGCAAAAGAGGATATCTTTTCCAACTTCAATTGGGTCTGGACATTGATTAAAGATACCTGTAACTTAGCTGCGGTAGAGGAAGCATGTGCTAATGTGGAGAAGACCATTTCTCCAGTCTGTCTATGCAAATCCATCTGGTCAGTTGGATGGACTTGTTTAGTGTCAAAAACAATAGTTGACCTCTTGTAGTCAGTGATCTCTTTGGGGTGAGGCACCTGTGCTTGCAGGAATGCCAGATGCATTCTTCCTTTATCTGTATCAAAGGCTGACAATAGTCTGTGTTGTGCTGTGGAGGTTTTCTTCCAGAACTGGGAGTAGGTGCTATTAGTCAACATCTAGTTCTTCTTTTTAATCATATCATATTTCTCAAAGATGCTTACAGGTGCATATCCTTGTGGAGTTTGGGTGGTCATAGTTATTTCTGTCTGCTTCTTCGAAGAAGAATTTGACACCACCTGTTGCCTTCTCTCAATCACTGTGGAAAAGTAGGGCTCTTCCTCACCAGACATGTGAGTAGCATGAGTGGTTTTGGGTTTCTTGCTGTATGCTCAAAATTCTTCTGCTAATACCTCAGTGATTGAAGGTGAATCATCCTTTCTTGGCCTTTTTTCCTTGGGTATCTGAGGAGTAGCAATCAATGAGATAGATACTGAAAGAGATTCCTGTGGCTCTGTATCTACCAGAGTATTTACTTCCCATTATGTCTGGTTCACATATTTTTCGATTTCTGGCTTGAGGGTGTGGGCATAGGGTGAACTTTTGTTCTTGGACCTCATCTCTGCAATGATCCCACTGGGGTCATATATCCAAATAAAACTAGTGCTGAATTTCATCTCCTTCAATAATTTGTTGGCCTCTTCCCCAGTAGCTCGACTATTGCAGATAAATGGGCCTATTTGTCCTTTGATCCTCATCTATTGTTTTTTCTTTAGAGACCCAAAATGGATGTCATCTGAGTTTATCATCTGACGAATATATTGCAGTGCGAATATTCGAACATGCACATACTTAGGAAACTTGTATGGAGCTAGTTCACACCCATACACTCTGATTTCTGTGTGATTCTGGCATAGAAACCAATCTCCAGTCTTTGCTAGATCTGAAAGGTGCAGAACTCTTTGAATTTCTTTATTTATTCTCAGCTCAGGTCTTCCACTAAGCATGCCTACAATTGGATGATAAAACAATTTAATGAATTGTTTAAAAGTGAACTCAATGGAGTTTCTCCTGAGAAACGATGTCCATAATGTGACTGCTTGAGGTTTTCCTTCCTTGTCCATCTTCTGCATTGAGAAAGAGAACCTATCTGCCTAAAAAAAGATGAACATGTAAGCCAGGATGGATGAGTACCGAAACATGCCCTCAGTGGTGAACTGTGAAAACTGCTTGTGAATGTTCTCCGCCAGGAAAGTGCTGTAGTCAAACTGAGTGGTGGATTATTCCTCGGTAGAGAAAATGGACAGGAAACCCAATATAGGCTCATCCACCCATGCGTCTGAAAAATAACCAAGCAAACAATAGAGTGATGAAATGACTTGGTTGCCCTTTTCTGAGAACAGGGAGGAAGGATAGGGGGGATTTGATTTGGGGAGCTGAGCATCCCGTGGGAGGAAAAATTCAAATATCTGGGCTCTTTGAGGAAAAGATAATTTATGGTATAACTCTGTTATGATTTCGAGATTGAAAGGGCAGGTGGATTCATTTATGGGTATCTGGATCATCTGATCAATGGCCTCTGACATGATGAAGAACAAAGTTTCTCCTGATGATGAGACTATGGCTCTCTGGTTGGGAAGGTAATGAGCCTGGCATTTGAGGGCAAATTCAGGGAAATGATGGACCTGGGGGAAAAGATATAAAGGAAGATTGGACTCCCAGAGCCCGATTTCGTCGCTTTGATATAAGAAAGTGTCTTTGATCCACGATTGCAAATCTGCGAAGTCAACTTCGCACCTTGTGTCTGAGATCAGATGATCTTTGTCGGCCAATGGGATCTTGTCGAGGTCGACAGGAGGTGGGAGGAAAGGATTTTCCCCGACTTCTTCTTTCTAGGATTTTGGCACCATTGCTGTGAAGAGTACCTACAATTCAAACAAAATGTTAGTGGTAATGGTTGTGGCTAGATGAGGCGTTGTAGAGGCGGAGGAAAATGAATCTCTTAATATGCAGGGAATGTGAATGGAATGGGAGATGACCAAAACGGGGCTGAATTTGAGTGGATGGGTATCCGTTTGGGTGAACAAGGACAGGTCAGATGGACAACGGGTATGTGGCTAGTCATAAATGGCCAACAGGTCATTTAGAGTGTGAGAGTGCAGGATGAAGGACGTCTGAAGTGTACCTCTGGTCGACATGTGCACTGGTGATTGGAAGGCGAACGAGAAAGATATGACCTGTAACGGTTAGATGGATGGGACATGCTGACGGTGTCATGATGTGGAACTTGCAGAGGGTGGTGGTGAATTGTAAAATTTATAGGCAGTGAATTTTTGGAGAGGGGGGGTTTGGACGCAATGAGGTGACGCCGCGTTGCGATGGGGCCCGCCTAGATTTGTTTCATTCCAGACCCCCCCCCTTCAGTTAAAGGCTGAACAGTCGGGGGGGTCCGGGATTCCTTGTTGACCGCTGATCTGGGTGAAGCTGGCTCATCCGTTGATCTGGGAGCATTGTTTAACATCATGTCGGACCCCTCCTCCCGCCCCCCGTTAAAAATAGAATGGTCGGTGGGGGGGGGTCTAGAATCTTCTGTATACCATCTAATTTCACGCTGGTGGGATGGTTCNTTGACTAAGATTAGACAGTTTAGTGAAGCTTATTCACGAAGCCTATCAACATCAATTTAAAAGGACCTGGCCATGCTTAGACTGTATGGATCAAGCCATTGTTATTGAATGGGGCTTTATTTAATTTCTTTTATGCCCTCTTTTATTCTTTTCTCATTTTATTATTTTTTTTTCTTTCTTTTCTTTTTTTCTTTCTTTTTCAGGATGTAGTAATCTATGCAAATCAAAAACACTAAAGGGAACAAAAATACAATCAATAGTTGATCCTATAAATTATAGGGTTATAACAAGTTTCATAGATAATAGAAAATAAAAGGTGATTAGGCCTTAAGTAATTATAACTATCTAAGTTAAAAGGTGGCATTACATACACCCAACCTTCGAAAAATATATTCCCGAGGTGGTCAAAAAAGTGAGGGATGATCTCATCGTAAGGTATATACATCCTCCCAAGTAGCAAATCCTGGGCTATACTTGTCCCACTGGACCTTAACTTGGTCTACCAGACAATTCCTGGGTTGTCAAACCTTATGGTCCAATATGCGTAATGGTTCGACCACGAGGGTTCCCGTGTTCGATACCTGCAATTCCTTCCAATTTAGTTTATGAGACTCGTCAGCAACATAATGATGTAGAACATATACATGAAAAACATTATGAGTTTTATGCAAGTGGGGTGGCTGTTAATGTTTAAGCCATTATTATAGTTATTTGCATTTCATTGAATAACAATAACATAAGATAATATCACTGAGAAATACACAATCACAAGAGACACATCATTTATCCTGGGAAACCCTCATAGGGCAGAAAACCCAGCAAAAGTTCCTTAATATAGATAGCCAATACAATGCCAAGAGATAACTCAAACAAGTACAGAAAGTCCTCTCCTAAATATGCGCCTCTCTCTCTCTCTCTCTTCTTCAGCTGGAGCTCCGAAACTTGTCTCTCAAATGAACAAGTGAGTGTTCGTCTAAGTGAGGCACTAGCCTCCTTATTTATACAAGACTACCACGTGTGGGAGTGTCCTTTCACTGGAAGGGCCGACTTCTTCTTCTGGGTGGTTATAACCACCTTTATTATATTCTGGGGCCTCTTTGATATATTTTGGGGTCGACTTCTCTTTCTGCCTATTACAATTACATTATGACAATCCGCAAAAGGAGATTTGGTCCTTTTACAATAGCCGACATGATCAATCCACAATGGGGATTGATCCAATAAATAATATATCAAATAATAATAAGAATACACTTTGTAGTTACATTGGTATTCTACAACAACATCAGACGAGAGAGAGGCCTTTATCATCAACAACATTAGGAGGACAACATCATCAATATCATCTTGGAACACTGACTTGCATATCTATAAATCATCAGAAGTTTTCTTCATCGACATCATCGCCATTCTCAAAGGAATGCAATCATCATCTGCATCAATATATATTAGTATAAAACTAATACATCATCATCATCATCACAACACAAGGCTGGCTCACCATAATACAAGACTTTCTTTACGTCACAGATTTTAAGCTGGAAGCTCAGTACTCGTCTTGCTTTACGTCACAACTATCAAGCTGGAAGAAAGATACTAGACTGGATTTATGTCACAACTCTCAAGCTAGAAGCACAATACTAGTCTCATCTCATCGTCTTGCTTTACGTCACAACACTCAAGTTGGAAGAAAGATACTAGATTGGCTTTACGTCACAACTATCAAGCTAGAAGCACAGTACTAGTCTCATCTCAACGTCTTGCTTTACGTCACACCACTCAAGCTGGAAGCAAGATACTACACTGGCTTTACGTCACAGCTATCAAGCTGGAAGCACAATACTAGTCTCATCTCATCGTCTTGATTTACGTCACACCACTCAAGATGGAAGCAAGATACTAGATTGGCTTTACGTCACAACTATTAAGCCGGAAGAACAATACTATTCTCAACGCATCGTCTTGCTTTACGTCACAACCATCAGGTTGGAAGCAAGATACTAGACTAGATTTACGTTAGAGTTGTCAAGCCAGAAGCACAGTACTAGTCTCATGACATCGTCTTGCTTTACGTCACAACCATCAGGTTGGAAGCAAGATACTAGACTGGCTTTATGTC
>SNQJ01S0161212.1:0-21618 GCA_010110895.2 Picea sitchensis | reverse complement strand
TAAAGTGTTGGTTGGATACATTGTTAGCTTGATCATCTTGATAGTTATTAATGAATTGATGCTTTTGCCATAGCTAATTGATAAAACGTTGACCTCATTGATATCTATTGTTTTACATTGCTTATTAATTAATAGAAGATAGTCATTGAAGTACTAACCCATTGAGTTACAGCCTGCATATATATTGTATTATTGTTGTCTTGTTCTGGGCAGGTGTTTTCATTTGGGTATACACTTCTTTATTGGCTGATTAGCTAGACTGTCTGACTTTGGTGGTAACCTGTGAGAGGGAAACTTTAATCTTGACTTTATACCTTAGCCTCTTCAAAACCCCAGGTTGCCGGGGACGTCTCCCCTGGGTTAACCTCCCTAAATAGAAAGAACTCCCCATTGAGGTGACATTGGGTGGGGAAGCTTCATGTTACGCCAGTTTGCCTTCAATTCTCTAGCCATTTGACCTAGCTACAAACTGTGTGATAACATCTTGGCGTCATTGCCGGGGAACACTGAGTCAATTCTCCTCAGACAACAAACCTTTTCGGTAAGCCTTGCCTCGGAGCCTTATCTTACAAGCTTACCTGGCGACTCCACTAAGGTGTTTTCCCTTTTCTTTGATGATTTCAAGCAAATCATCTGGCGACTACACAAATAGCTAATGACGACCCGTAGTGGGCGTCAATATATACTTTCATCTACTACTATGACCTCCACAAATCCTGTCACCCCTGTAAGTTATCCCAAATGGTCTCATAAAGAACTCTTTGGTCCTTTAAGCTTACCTAACACCCAAGGGGGGTTACATGATCTACCTAAGAAGGTCGAGTCCTGGATACCTAAGTTTTCAGGGGAAGATGGATCCTATGGAAACTCTCATTGGACAATATATACTTTCATCTACTACTATGACCTCCACAACTCTTGTCACCTCTGTAAGTTATCCCAAATGGTCTCATAAAGAACTCCTTGGTCCTTTTGCTTACCTAACACCCAAGAGGGGTTACATGATCTACCTAAGAAGGTCGAGTCCTGGATACCTATGTTTTCAGGGGAAGATGGATCCTATGGAAACTCCCATTGGGACTGACTCCTGTGATGCTTTCCAGTTTCACCAATCCGGACAAGAACAACCCGATGTCTTTTCAAGGATCTTTGTGAGCTTACTCACCGGAAGTGCCAGAAGAAAGATTAACAAACCTGAAAGGGAAGCGTAAAAAACCCTGAATATATTGAACAAGCCTTCAAGAAAGATTGTTGTGAAAAAGAAAGCATGGATTCCTTTTACTCTCAATACACTAATATTTTAAAGCCTCTAGCAAGGGAATTAGGGATTTCAAAGATAGGTTAAACCTTCTACTCAAGAAGATTAGGCCTAGTTTCTCAGAAGAAGTTGTCCTCAACACTACTTGAACTCGTTGGAAGGAGTTTTGCAGTTTAATTCTCAAAGATCGATCGCCCTCGACCCTAGAAGAAGCACAAGACTTTGCTTGTCATATTGAGAAGAACCTTGAGTTCAAAGACTACATCCATCAAGTCAATCTCGCACAATAATGACCCCAAGGAATCTAATAACGAGGATGTCACCAAAGCTGAGCTTAAGTTCTCAGAAATTCTTGGAAGGGACTCATGCCTCCTAGAAGGGAAATGGAAATCAATAAACTTTCTCAAACACAATGTTCTAAATGTCTCAAGACAACATGAACCATCCGAGGATTTGAGCATGGCCACTCACAAAAAAAAACCTAACTTTGAAGATTCCTTGTTTGTCTTGGACACACAAATGCTGGAAGATCAAGATGTGAGTGAAACCAATAAGTCTAAAGAAACCGATCCAAGCACTAGTACAAGGTCTTGCATCTCTTGCAAAGGGTTAAAAGGATTCATGAAATGTTAAAAAATTTATTTTCTAGAAAAGCAAGACTCAGATGACCAATTGCCCTTTAAGTGGATTCCCACATTATTACAAACCGATCATTCTGAGAAAGATGAACAAACACCCTTTCAGTGGATCCTTACTCGTTTCGAGATTGCCCCACTTTTCCCTTGACGGAAGAAGGACACGATCAGGTGATTATTCCGACGCCTCTGATATCTCTGAATATTTGGACTAAGATGGTTATCCAATACAAAGAGTGAGTAATTTTGTTGAATGGAACAAAGACGCTTAAAGACATAAAAGTTCCAAGCAACATCATTATGGATGAAAACCCTCGGTGTTTTCTAATGCGTTGAAGCACATTGGGAACATGAGTGTCCTGCAATAGTGGTGGCCATCAACAAGTAAAAAATATAGACTACTTCATAGAATGCCCTCAAATAAATATCACCATTGAAGAGCATCAAGAGGCCATCAAAGAAGTAGCCAAGTCAGCCAGGATGGCGGTAATAAAAAAAACTAGACCAAGAATCAAAAGAAAATCTAAAGAAACAAGTATTCTAGGTGTATAGAAGAAATGTTGGACCAACCTCCATTGACCAAAACAAAACCACTTGTGGATGTAATCTTTCCTAAACATCCAATACCCAAAGGTTAACCTAAATTTTGACCTGAAGGGGCATTATCCAAAATGTTTGTAACCATCCCTTTGAGAGAAGTCATCAAGGTACCATCTATCAAAGAGCTATTTGACAACTTTTTCCAAGGATTGGATGGACCATTGAAAGATGAAACTATTGGTCATATCCAGAATGTGTACCTTTAACTACAACTTATGTGCAAAAGCCTGCATGTGATTCATCAAAGATGACAAAGCACGTGACAAAACCGGGTCGACTCCTCATAGATATTCTCTAGAAGATACACCTCTTGCAAAGGAGGAGGAAGATTCGAGTCAGATTGAATGGCCCACTAAAGAAGAATACCAACAACTCACATGGACGAGCTCAAGGCTCGTGAATCTGAGACTGGAAAAATACTAAAGAAGGTGGAAGATGATGTATGAATCCATCCTTCACAACAAGAAATATTTATAGAAAAGTCCCACCCACTTCCTTACACAATACCTGTGGCTATTCAAGGAACAACCAATTTCAAAATTAGAGAGTACAAGGAGGGAGACATGGTTTGGATGTGGGATTCCAATAAAGGGAAGCTTACTAATATCAAAGGAAACAATCGCTTTTGGCTTGGCCCTTTAAGGTCAGAAAAAGGTCAGTTAATGATTCCTACTACCTGTCTACACCAGAAGGAAGAAGGCACACATTGCCCGTCAACAAGTAATTCTCCTCAAACCCCCACCGGTGGGGTGTCCCACTCCACGTAAGCAAGTATAGGTAGGTAGGCATATTTCTGTGTATTATACCATTTGCATTTCATGATATTTTTCCTCACTTGCATTATCATTGTTTTATTTCACCATATTTATATATTCGAGATTTTACAAGGTGGCAATACCACCCACCTTTGTTACTGATTCTTTTCGAACCGGGAAAGGTGTCTCAGGTTTATGCCGTAGATTGAGGTTCCTATGTGCCTCACGGTGAGTACACATGTCCCCGAAGTTGGTTTTATGTTATCCCGACTTAGGGATAATTAGGATATCATATCCCGAGGCCCACTGTGTCCTGTGACATGGAGTACCGAGAGCAGATTGATAAGTACCTCGAGGGCCCATCGATGGTTGTTGGGACCTCAATGTAAGTGAGATAGGACAATGATTGGTCGAGCCTATGCACAAAAGAAGAAGAAGGATGTTTTCATCCAGGACGCCTCTTTAGTCAGGAGCCTCCAACTCCAGGGGTTGACCCACTACATGTGGAACGTGTCCCTTTTGATGCCCTAGGACGTCATTCATGAGCCATGGCGTCACCTCCAGTGAGTGGTACATTGACAGAGCATTTTGGCACATATGTCAGAGTTTGGAGGCCCAAAAAGGGCCAACGCTTATCATCTCAGTCAGATTTTTCCTAAAAAGGGCCAATGTCTCCCCGAGGGGCTTGACATCTTGCTTATTGCTCATTTAGGGTTTCATTTAGCGCTTTAATGTAAAACAATATGATTTTTGGTTATTAGTCTTGTTGGATATTTTAATGACCTAATTTAAATTAAAGGTCATGAGATACCATATATTGAGGATGTTTTTCCCTCATTTGACATAACACAACCACCCAAGACCGGTGAGGTCTGATTTTGCACCTCCTAGGGTATTATTTCTTTCTAAGTGAGGCTCACTTGTTATTGGAAGGATTTTGGCATCTTATGGCATTTCTCTCCAAGGAAGGTTTACAACTAGGGTTTCCAGGCCATTTCTCCATGGTATGTAAGGATTTCTCTTTGCAAAAAACTTCTTAATTGAATGGTTGTAGGTCTAATTTCTGCATTTGCTTATTAAATTGTTGATTTGAAAGCCTAGGTAACAAGCAAAAAAGTAGGTCCTTGTTTCATGTCCCCAGAGAGAAATATTCCAACATTGAAGAAGGAGGATTGAGCCTAGCCTTTGCTACACTCATCTTGTTTCTTCCTTAAGCTAGCATTGAATTCTATAGGTTGAAAAGGGGGTGATGTCCCAGGCCTAGGTTATTTACACCTAGGGGCATTTTTCTTCTAGGGTTTGATAAGCCCTTGTCTTTATAACACTTTCTCTCACTTCATCCATTGGTTAAATTTATCATTTATGCTAGTCGCTTTTAAAGGTTGACCTAAGGAAGGGGAGGAAAGAGCACGAGGCCTTGCTTTCTCAACAAATTGCAGTGAGCCTCTTCCCCTAGGGTTTTGATTATAAGGCCCTACCATTGCAAAGACTTTTTAGAACCCTTCCCTCTAGTCTTAAGTCTTCATCCTTTCAAAACCTTGTACCCTCTTCTTGTTTGACCTACATATCCCTAAGGCATTGATCTCTAACCTCAAACGCTGAAGTCCTAGTGTACAAAACCACCCTCAAAACTCTAAATTTTGAAACCCTAACCAACAAACTAACCTTAATTAAGGCTGACATCACAAATGGTTATCTCATCTCTTTGACACAACAAGTGTTGAATATAAGCAATTAAATGATGATTTGAAGTACTTATTGAGTAAAGTGCTGGTTGGATACATTATTAGCTTTATCATCTTGATATAAGTTATTAATGAATTGATGCTTTTGCCATAGCTAATTGATAAAACGCTGGACCACTATTGATATCTATTGTTTTACATTGCTTATTAATTAATAGAAGATAGTAATTGAAGTACTAACCCACTGAAGCTACAAAATTGCATATATATCGCATTATTGTTGTTTTGTTCCGAGTAGGTGTTCTTTTTTGGGTATACACTTCTTTATTGGCTGATAAGCCGGACCTGCCCAACTTTTGGTAACCTGTGAGGGGGAAAATTTAATCTTGACTTTTATACCTAGCCTCTTCAAAACCCCAAGCAGTTGTGTTGCTCTGCACGCCTCCTCGGTTCACCCTCCTTAAACAAAAAGAACTTCCCATTGGGAGGTATACTGGTGGGGAAGGACCCTGCTACTTTGCCTTCAATTTCTAGCCATTTGACCTAGCTACAAACTGTATGATAACATGAAGAATTGAAGAATATGTTTGAGAGTACAACACCTCGTGAGCTCTTACATTGAAGAGACAACTTCAAAATATCAAGATGACAAAGATAACACCATTGCTACTCTTCATGAAGATTTCAGAGATCAAGATCAACTAGGTGCCAAAGGAGAAACTATATCAGATATAGAACTTGTCTTGACTACTCTCAATGCTCTTCCAAGGCATTGGGAACCATTTCTTCAAAGTATCAGCAGAGCGTAAATACCTACTTTGATCACAATGGATGCATCAGACTCAGGGAAGAAATCATACTCAAAGCTAGAGGAGTGCAAGACTCCAATCATGATGACACTTCATGCTCTTGCTTTTCATACAAAGAAACGAGGAAGAAATAGAAGAAGCTTCAGTAAATCATTCAAATACGAGAAGAGACAACCAAAGATTCAGTAGTTTCGTGATGTGATAAGTATGGACACACAAGCAGAGATTGTCCCACTTTGTGAATAAAGGAAGACAACTTGTCTCCACTGCTAATGCTGATCCAGAGCCACATTAGAGAGATGAAGATATAAAAGACAAAGCATTCTTCTTCATTTAAGCACTCTCAGGTACAATTCCTACAGATAGTGATATTTGATTGATTGACAGCAGCTCCTGCCAGCATGACCGGACATAGAGATCACTTGAGTAATTTTGTTGAGAAAGAGACATCTACATTTTGTTCTTGGATATGATGCCATATATAATGTGAAAGAGGTTGGAACTTCTACATTCCAACCAGATTCTAACATACCTCTTCACAATTAAGTGAGGTACTGTATATACCTGGGATGAAAAGGAACCTTACCCTCAAGCTTTAAGAGGATAAAGCATAAGGTTACCTTATCTAAAGGGAAAATTTTGCATGGCACAAGAACTCACATATGAATTATGCCCGTAAGGATTCAGGTTCGAGAAAACAAATTCATGCAGGTTGATTGTCCCACCGCCTAGACCCCCTGCTACATAATACTATCACGCGGAACGAAGCTATGGGATAGGAAACTTGCTCATATCCATTATAGAGCCCTTCCAGCTATAGGGAAGATGTTAACAAGCCTTCTAGAGATACATGTTCAACATGATGGTGTTTGCAGAGGTTGTGCTCTTGGAAAAAATGTAAAGGGTCCTTCTTGAGTAGTGACGACAGATCCAATGGGATCTTGGACTTGGTACATTCATATGTGTGCTGACCCATGATAGTTGCTTCCTTGAACAAATATTTATACTCATGTTCCCTTTCTCATCGATGATCACTCTCGAAGATGTGGATTTATTTCTTGAAGACCAAGCATGGAGTCCTTGAAAGATTTCAAGAATTTAAAGCTCGTGTTGAGAACCTGACCGAGAAGAGGATCAAGGTGCCGATTTATAATGGATGAGAGTACACCTTCAGGTATTTCGGTGATTTATGTATTGAGGAAGGGATAAATAGGGAATGCATCATTCCTTATAACCTCAACATAATGGGGTTGTATAGAGGAAGAACATAACTATCATAGAGGAAACCAAAGGGGATGATACATTATCACAATCTACCTATGATTATGTGGGCGTAAGCATCCATGACAACAAGTATGTTCCAAACCGTGAGTCCTCACCATACTTTGAAGAACATAACTCCCGAAGAATCATTCACCGGAGTGAGCATGAGGTTGGACACTTCAGATATTTGGGTGTCCAATATAATTTCATGTACCCAAGGAGAAGAGGTCCAAGATAGACCCTTCAAGAAAAAAGGTACATTTGTATGCACAATGAATCTTCTCAAAGACATACCAGATCTACATCCTGTCAAAGACAGATTGAGATGAGCATAGATGTCATCTTTGAGGAAGAGATAGCCTCTCGAAGATCCAAAGATTCTTAGATGGATATTGATAGCGAGACAATAACTTCTCCCTCTTCAGCTTAGAGGAGACAACCATTGATCCAACTTTGATCCAAAGAGGCTCTAGTAGATGCTCCCATTACTATAGTAGGCCATAAAATACCTTCCTAGGATCACCGATTTCCATGAGGTAGGGACATGCAACTCATCGAGGCACATTCCGAGAGCAAGAGACCACAAAGGTTCTTGAGCTATGTTTCAAACTATTATGAGCCACATCATTGATAATCGAGCCTCTTGTCATGGAGAAGCAACAAGAAAGTAGGAAGATGCCATGACAAAGAGTATCAGTCCATCATAAAAAAATGATGTGGATATTACTTTGAGACCAGAAGGGAAGCATGTAGTGACTTCCAAGTGGATATATAAGATCAAGCATGCAACCAATGGAAGTGTCTAGAAGTACAAAGGAGATTTCCGCCGAGATTCTCTCCAGCTTAAGGGAATTGATTATAAGGACATTTGGTTCCAAGAGCCCTGATACACTTCCATATGTAACATCATTTCCTCAGCGTTATCCATGGTGGAGACTACAGATCAGGATGGATGTAAAGACAACCTTCTTAGTGGTGAGATAGAGGAAGAGGTTTACATTGAGCATCCCGATGGATTCATGATACATGAGCATAAGTCTCATGTGTGAAGTTTGAAGAAAACCGCATGGATTAAAACATGGCCACCTTGTGCTCGGTATGAGAAGATGGATGGATTCCTTGATGAGTTTTGGGCTTCAAAGAAGATGCCGATGATCCAAACCCATATTATCATATTATTGAGACTAGTGCCCCATTTTATCCCTCAGATGTTGATGATTTATTCATCGGTTCAGAAAGTCTTATTTTTTAATGCAAGTGTGCATTGACTTTGAATTTGAGATGAAGGATCCGGGTATGATGCATTATTCTTTGGGACTAGAAGTATGGAAGAGGATCGATGAGATTTTCCGAGTCAAGGAAAATATACAAATTGAAGATATTGAAGAAATTTGGTATAATAATAATCGCGAAATCCATGCCTACACCGATGGTGATGGATTTGAAGAAAAATGAACGATGTTTCTAACGGACTATTAGCGCGATATTGATCCACATCTACCGATAAGGATTTGATCATTGATGTATCCGGTTAACACCTTGACCTACTATATGTTATGTGCTGAATCCATCTCAGCCAACATGAGTCAACCGAGACAGCACTCACTAGGATAACAATGAAGCTAGCGTATTGAGATATCTGCTGAGGCACAGCTTTGGATATGACCGAGATATGCCTCCTGCAGACATGCTGACAGTACGGGATATGTCGATGCAGATTGGGTAGGATGAGTGGATCCGGAAAGAGAACATCCTGGTTGTTTCACCTTTGGTCTCCATGGTTTCCCTCGGTGTTGTAGGGAAATAAACTTCCTCGTGGTTTTGAGTACCGCAGTAAGAAGGTACATCGTTATGTGGCAATCCACGGCTAAAGGTGGCTTCACAAGCTCCTTTGTATATTTATTTGGTCATGAGATAGATTCCACCATTATTCATCGGTGGATAACCGTGAGTTGCGTGAAGCTCCGAGAACTTAACGTTTCACCATAAACTGGAAACATTACTGAGATCAAGCACCATTATATCGAGATATGGTGTGGAGGAAAGCAATACATGTGCATTACCTTTCTACACATGATAATATTGCAGATATCTCACCAAACCGCTTGCCAAAATTCTCGAGCACTTCCATAGGAGACTTGACTGGTGGAGAATGCCCTAGAAGAGGGAGTAAAGTTGATGATCGCAACATTGTGTGACATTCCCTTCTAGATACCGCTTCCTCCACTAGTTGAGACATCTTTGAGAGAGAGCCCAAGTGTTGGTGTGCCCATGTGATGGGTGTATCGCTCTCCTTTGGACCGAAATGGGAAGCCGACAGGTGGTCTCTTGCCTTGTACTCCTATGGACTCTGTTGAGTCGGCTTGAGAGATGGCAATTTATGATTCTCATGTGGACTTAGTTGAGATATAGATCTATTGAGTATGACGTCCCCCTTGGTTGACAGGACGCAGGTCCCCAGCTTACTGAGCACTAGTGGACACGGGATCCCTACTATATTATCTCGAGAGTGTAAGATTTATACTAGCTTTGTATTTTAGGCTCTGTACACAGGATGGTGGACAAATCATGTAACTAGAACCTTCCCACCCAATGTCACTCTGGCTGGGAGTGATCTTTCGCTTAGGGAGGTTAGCCCAGGGATACGCCCCTGGGAATCTCGGGTTTGAAGAGGCAAAGAATAAAGGTCAAGAGTTAAGGTTCCTCTAAAGTTACCACCAAAGATCGATAACCGGCCAATCACCAATAAAGAAGTGAAGTCCCCTCAAGAAAACACCTCCGCTGGGAAACAAGATGACAACAATACAATATTTCCATGTGCTATAACCAAAAGGGTTAGTGCTTCTTAACTATCCGATTTCAATTTATAAGCAATACAATAGACAAAATGAAGTCAACATTCTGCTAAATAGCCTATAGAAGATCACCAATTCATCACTGTCTACAAAAATGACCAATAACAAGATTTTAATCAACAATTGTTCAATAAATTCTTAACATCATCAATTTAATTTTTATTAATATCAAAGGGTTGATGCTGCCAGTATGACGCCAACCTAGTTAGTGGCATGATAAGAAGGGTTCCAAAAATGAAAGTTTTAAAAGATGACTTTGCACACTACAAGCTCAACGCTGGAGAAAATTGCCTTAGGGTAAATGGAGTCAAAGTAAGGGTGCTGTCCTAGAGGACTTAAATAGCCTATAGAAGATCACCAATCCATCAATGTCTACCTAAATTGACTGCCAAGCCAACGATTTCTAACCACCGTTCTAACAAATCTCTTAACGGGCCATCAACTCCCACTGTTTATTAAATGGTCAAAAGGGTTGATGCTGCCTTCGTGTGCATGACGCCAACCCTAGTTAGTGGTGTTAGGTTTAGTTAGGTTTCAAAAAATGAAAGTTTTAAAAGATGATTTAGCACACTACAAGCTCAACGCTGGAGAAACACCAAAGCGTCTTAGGGTAAATGGAGTCAAAGTAAGGGAAAAGGTCTCTTTCGAGGACTTAAATTTAGAGACTGGAAGGTAGGGTCTCCAAGGTGTCAAGAATGGTGTGGGCCCCTAGAATCAAAATCCCCTAAGGGAAGGAGGCTCAATTCTGTTTCTTGGCAAGGCCTCAGGTTCTTCCTTTCTCTAGATACACACTTGGCAAAATGGCTAGCTCCAAAGTACAGATTTAAGGGAGAAGGTGCTGCAATGGTAAGGCCCTCAAACCTAGGGAGGTGAAACCCTAGGTGTAGTCCACCTAGGGGCCTAGGACATCTCCTCTTTCAACCTATAACTTCAACGCCATTCGTAAAGGAAAGTGTAAAGAACGGCATAGGCTATATCTTCCTTTATCCATTGATAAAACAATTTCTCAAACAAGGGGACATATATAGCAACGACTCCATTTGGTGTGCTTGCTACCTAGGGTTTCCGAGATTCAACAATATAGTAGCAAAGCAAGAAATTAAGCCTACAATCATTCACTTAAGAAGTTTTGTATGAAAAATCACTTACATGACATGAAGAAAGCATAATCAAACCCTAGTTGTAAACCCTTCCTTAAGAGAAACATCATATATGCCAAGAGAAACTCTCCAAGAAGAGTTGTGCCTCACTTCTGAAAACACCAAAAATACCAAACAAAATGCTAAAGATAGTCTCTCACAAGAGAGTGAGTTGTGTTATGTTCAAATGAGGGGGAAAACATCCTCAATATATATCAATCCATGGCCTTTCAATTACAAAATAGGTCATTAAAATAGCCGGCAAGGCTAATAACCTGGCCAAAATTCTGCCATCTATTTTACATTATCTGCTAGATAAATGACATAAACCGAGCAAAAGGTGGGACGTCAAGCTCCCTCGTGAGAGACGCTATTCTTTTGGGCATATCCAAAGCGATCCGTGTCAAACGTTAGCCCTCGTTAGGTTTCTCCAAGCTGCCACACGCGCCAATAAACTCATCACACTACCACACGCTCAATATAATGTCCAACTCTCCTAGGTGACGCCCCATCCATCAAGGGGCAAACGCTCCATCTGAAGTGGGTGATCCACCCAGGTCGGGTTCGTGCCTAAAGTGTCCCGTGGAAATATCCTTCTTCTTCATGTGTGTGTTGCCTTACCGCTAACGTTGTCCCGGTGGTCTGCCATCCCAACGTCCATCGGATCGGCTCTTCAGCCCCATGGAGGTCCGAAGCTAATCATATCCCCATGTGTACCGGTCCACCTGCACCGGGGTCTGGCTTGCATGGTCCGGCACATCAAAAGTTATGCCCTCAATGGGCTCATCAATCCTTGGGATTATAGTAATGTCAATCATATTTCATCATTAAATTTATCATCACATGCATAAAACCCTAGCATATCATCTAATAGCTCAAAGACATTACACCGACCTATTATACAAAGTTTAAGAAAAGGACAAAGTGCCCCGTGTGCCAGTATCCACAAGAAGAAGAGAGTTTCCAAAGAAGATTATTCAAGCCATGCAACATGACGTGATATGGTTTAAGGACGTCCCGCCATAGTGAAGACCAAGGGAAGGTATTGTCCATAGGTGCCTTTGTAGGAGGCGAAGAAAATTCGCCATTGATGCGCTTTTTTCCAAGCCCCGGCTGTTTTATTCTTTCCTTATTTATCTTTCTTCTTTACCAAGGTATGAACAGAGACACCACCTTGGCATGGTGACCGTGAGTCGACAAGTACTCCACTAGTATTTTCTTACATAGAAAATGATATATCGACTGTGATGAGACCCCCTCTCCCTTGGCCATGCAACCAAAGGTCACACCAGGGCAGTGGTAACCGATAATGGTAACGTCATACCGCTTAGATAATCGCAAGAACATACTGGCCTACTGGATTAGACCTCCCATCCTCTTTGGTTAGGTCTTGTTTTATTATTTTCTTTGGGTCCCTTTTGTTTCTATCGAGAGGCCTTTTATTGCTCTCTCGGGGATCCTGGGCGAAGGCATCTCTAGGTTTTATTTACTATGGCTTTTATCTTTACCACCTGCTTTTACCTCCCGGGCTCTTTAGCCCCTTTTTCCCATAGGACAAAGTGTAACTCCTCAAAGGTCATCCTAATGCCCGCACTAGGGGAATGGGATGGATACAGCCAAGATGTAAAATGATTGTATGGCGGAAGCGGATGATGGATCTTCAACTCGGGTGGCTAACCAAAACCCATGGATACAAGCTTGCTAGGGCATCCCACAATCCCCCCAACAATGGTCAAGTGGGTTAGTGTAAGATCCAAGCGCTTGTCAGAAAAATGTAAGGAACTCGATGCATATATAAGAAAGTTATAATGATCAAACATGACACATACCATGATAATTGACCACCACCTCATGGAGAAAGAGTCTCTCCGATACAAGTCCAAGCCGATGGCGATATCACGACAGACAAATCATGAAGAAGGATGGGCCCTCCAGGCCATGCTCGGATCAATCCTGCTCTCCTGTGACTACGTTCAGGGACCCATGGGCCTCGAGACATGATCTCCTAGTTGGTCCATGAAATTGGGGAATATCCCAGTCTAACTGACATGCGCTCACCATAGAGCGATGAGAACCTCAGCAATCTCTAGGCATGCAACCCGCACTGGCCACACTTGAAAGAAACATTAGAACACTGTGGTGGTATTGCCACCCCACATGTATACATATGAAATAAAAACAATCGAAATGCATATGAGGGAACAAAC
This sequence comes from Picea sitchensis, assembly GCA_010110895.2. Taxonomy (NCBI): domain Eukaryota; kingdom Viridiplantae; phylum Streptophyta; class Pinopsida; order Pinales; family Pinaceae; genus Picea; species Picea sitchensis. The sequence continues at coordinate 8,412 of SNQJ01S0161212.1, read as the reverse complement.
ATGAAATGCGGATGGTACAATACACAAAAAATGCTCACCCATTCATAATCAATTGTGACTTACCTCGCTGGCTACATTTTCGTTGGTGTAGCCAACAAACCGAAGCCAACCTAACGACGCTCCCTGATCCCCGCCTTTGTGCTTCATCATAAAACCAAAACAAAGGATAAATCAAGAATAAAATGTCATGAGTTAGAATATATATCACATCATCAAGAATCTCAAAGTCTAACCATATGGAGGCGGGTGGGAGGGATAAATCCTGCCAAGTTCATCTCGGTGTGAAAGTATCAATCCACTTCAAGAAAGGGTCATGAAAAATGCAAGGTTTATAAAACTGACCAAAAGGGCCTGCGAACTGGCTACCTAAGACATCCTTATGCTCTGAAGTCAAGGAAAGGGTCGATAAAGATCTAGTAGATGATTGGCAAGCTATCAAAGGAAAGTCGAAAAACTCCGTATAATCAATTAAACTTGCAGTATCTAACCAACCCTTGGAGTCTATAGGGTTTGCCCAGGAGGAAACCTAACATAAAAAAGGTATACTTCCCAACTACACCTTCAATGTAAAAGCATGGTAAAGTAATACTGTGTGGCCGGAGTGAAAAGTCATGAGAATCCTTCTTAGGCAAACAATGTTTTACTCCCCGCCAAAACCGGCATAGTGGCGGTTGATAGTCATCTTCGTGTGGTAAATCTAAGTGCTTGAAGGAGTAATCATCAAAGGTCTCAAGGTAAGACCGAAATCATCAAGCAAATACTGTACTCCGTCAACCTTGGGTGTTTGTGGAGGTTTAAAATCTCATCTCCCCTCAAGCACTTTTAAAGAGCTTGTCGTGATAATCATAAGGCAACATCTGAGATGACTTATACTGGCAGATGGGATCCTATCATAACTAAATGCATCCCATCTACTTCTCCCAACATGTATGAACCCATCGAAATCAACTATGTCAAAGACGTGATTTCATAACATGGAGGAGAAAAAATATCCAATACTTTTGTACTCTCTCTGTCATAAGGTAAAGAACCACTAAAACTTGGAAGGGGGAATAATTTACGTCGCTTAATCCTTCCTTCAGGTAAGAGATTCAAGTATTTGGATAGCTTCATCGAGTGGAATATCTCCCTCTACGTCTTTAATTTTGAGACATAGAGGATCTAGCTTATCCAAGGGTTCCACCTCCTTCTTCATTCTCTAAGTCAGAACAAGGTATCATCAAAAGAATGAAAAATGAGTTACCTCACCCTCTTCATCTTGTGCAAGAGAGACAAGATCTTGGAGAGTTTCATCAGACTGAGGAGCAGTTATTGGTGCTTCATCCCCATAATTCACCTCTTTTGATATATCTTCGCTGGGTATTCTATTGTATTATGGGAGAGGTCTTGTTCCTCTTCAAGGGGTTGATCATGGTCTTCATAAACCTCCTGCCCCTCTTTATATCAGAGGGTTCTTGGTATTGCTCATGATAAGCTCTTCTAAGATCTTCTACACCAAGCAGAATCCTTTGTGGTGTAAGGTTACCATGAGGTTTTGAAGGACATCTTCACACGTTTGGCAATCCGGGTTTAGTAAGATCTATAAACCTACTGATGAGGTGTATGAAAGATGATATACCCCTGTCCTGGCAACAACTCTTAAAACGCTTTGTTAGTAGGATGGAAGAGTGAGTAAGAACAACTTTTATAAGAGCACCCTTCCCTCCCAACTTTATCTCACCAAATGCTCCAAAAAAATTTACTCATGTGAGGAGTCGGGAGCCCCAAAAGTTGAGAGTTGTTCAGCCATTTTGTATCAAAGTAATTTGGGTATCCTTGAAAACCTCTAAAATCAATAGTTGGATACACTTGTTCCAAAGGTGCCATGATCCCATAATTTGAAAATACCACATAAAGTAATGTGGCACCCTAAGAAATATTTATAGTGGATTCAGATAGTTTCTTTGAAACTATCAAAAGAATAGGGAATAAAGTCTAGTGGAGTCACCAAGTAAGCTTGTACAAGAAAGGGTTTTGAGGCAAGCCTTACCAAATATTTGTCGCTGAGGAAGATTGACTCAATGTTACCCTCAAGAATCCAGCCAAATGTTATCGCAGCCTTGTATTTTAAGCTATTGTGGTCATGATGGTGGACAACTGGCGTAACACGAACCTTTCCCACCCAATGTCACCTCATGGGGAGGTTCCTTCTATTTTGGGAGGTTACCGGGGACGCCCCCAGAACCTGGGTTTGAAGAGGCAAAGAATAAAAGGTCAAGAGCTAAGGTTTTCCCTCCTCACAGTTACCGCCAGTATCAGATAATCCAACCAATCATCCAATAAAGAAGTGAAGTCCCTGCTGAAAACACTCGCCTGGAACAAGATGACAACAATACAATATTTTCTGCGGGTAAGTAACTCAAAGGGGTTAGTACTTTACTATTTGATTTCAATTTATAAGCAATACAATAGACAAAATGAAGTCAACGTTTCCGGCTCAATAGCCTATAGAAGATCACCAATCCATCAATGTCTACTTAAATTGACCAAGCCAACAGTAGTTCTAATCAACAATTGTTCAATAAAATGCTTAACGTCATCAATTTAATCGCTTATTAATGGTCAAAGGGCTGTGTATGACGCCACTCTAGTTGGTATCATTGAGGTTAGTTAGGGTTTCAAAAATGAAAGTTTTAAAAGATGATTTTAGCACACTACAAGCCTCAACGTTGGAGAAAATACCAATGCCTTAGGGTAAAATGGAGTCAAAGTAAGGCAAAAGGCTCCGGAGGACTTAAATTTAGAGACTGGAAGGTAAGGTCCCAAGGTGTCAAGAATGGTAGGCCCCTAGAATCAAAACCCTAAGGGAAGGAGGCTCATTCCGGTGTATCTAAGGCTAGGCCTAATGCTTTTTTCTTCTTTCCTTAAGACTTTTTTTGGCAAAATGGCTAGCTTCACAGTACAGATTTAAGGGAGAAGGTGTTGCAATGGCAAGGCTCTACCTCAAACCCCTGTGGGAGGTGAAACCCTAGGTGTAGTCCAATCCAGGGCCTAGGACGCCTCTTTTCAACCTATAATCTCAACGCTAGCTCAAAAAAGGGAGAAAAGTGTAGCAAACGGCTAGGCTATATCTTCCTCCATCAATGGCTAAAACAATTTCTCAAATAAGGGGACACATAGCAATGACCTACTTGTGCTTGCTACCTAGGGTTTCTATATCATTGCTATTATATTTAGCAATATAATAGCAAAGTGTAAGAAATTAAGCCTACAATCATTCACTTTAAGAAGTTTTGCATGAAAAATTCACTTACATGACATGAAGAAAGCATAATCAAACCCTAGTTTCAAACCTTCCTTGAGAGAAAACACCATATATGCCAAGAAAACTCCAAGAAGAGTTGCGCCTCACTTGAACACCAAAAATACCAAACAAAATGCTAAAAGATACCTCTCACAAGAGAGTGAGTTGTGTTATGTCTAAAATGAGGGGAAAAAACTCTCACAGAGCATACCAATCCATGACCTTTCACCACAAAAATAGGGTCATTAAAATAGCCGACAAGGATGACTACAAAATTTAGACTGCTTTTACATTAACTGCTGGGATAAAATGACACATAAACTCCGAGCAAAGGTGGACGCTAAGCCCCTCTCTGGAGGGAGACGCTAATTCCTTTTGGGCATATCATCCAAAGATCCAAGTCGACGCTATCCCTTCTAGGGCCTCCTGCTGCCACACATGACAATAACCTCATCACGTTGCCACACACTCAAGATAACGTCCAACTCTCCTAGGTGACGCCCTATCCATCATAAGCAACGCTCCATCTAAAGTAAGGACCCCTAGGCCGGGTTCACCTAAAGTGTTCTGGTGGAACATCCTCTTTCTTCATGTGCAAAGGCTCATCATAACGCTATCATGTCTCTTCCATCCCAAAGAACTTTCATCTCGATGGGCTCACCCCATGGAGGTCCGAGCTAATCATATCCCTATGTGTACTTGTCCATCTGGTATGGTCCTGTACATCAAAACTTCTCCCTCCATGGGCTCACTAGTCCTTGGATTATAGAAATGTCAATCATATTTCATCATTAAATTTATCAAATACATGCATAAAACCCCTATATTATCATCTAATAGCTCAAAGACATTACACTAACCAATGATACAAAGCTGAAGAAAAGACAAAAATGCCCTATTGGGCCAACATCCACAAGAAGAAGAGAGTTTCCAAAGAAGATTGTTCAAGCCATGTAACATGAAGTGATATAGTTTGCTGGACGCCCTCAAATTACAAGTGAAGACCAAGGGAAGGTATTGTCCATAGGTGCCTTTGTAGGAGGCGAAATGCGACCATTGATGCGCTTTTTCCAAGCCCCTTTATTGCCTTTATTCTTTCCCTTTTTATTACCTTTTCTTTTACTTCCAAGGTCCGACTCAGAGGGAAACGCCTTGGCATGGTGACCAGAGATGACAAGGTTACCCACTAGTATTTTCGCAAAAAAATGATAAGGCTGGCTCGCGGATGAGACCCCTTTCCTTCAAGCATGGGTCCAAATGTCATTGCCCGTGTGGTAACCGTGATAATGGCAATGTCATACCACTAGATACCTATGAACATAATAAGCCGGCTCGTGATGAGACCTCCCCCTATCCTTTGGTTAGTCTTGTTTTATTATTTTTCTTTTGGGTCCCTTTTTGTTCTTTATCGAGAGGCCTTTTATTGTTTTCTCAGGGATCCCTCGGTGAGGTGCATCTCTAGATTTTATTTCCTATGACTTTTATCTTTTACTCAGCCTGCTTTTACCTCCTGGCCTTTAGCCCCTTCTCTTCCCACGTAACAAAGTGTAACCCTCAAAGATCATCCTAATGCCCCATCTAGGGGAACGGGATGCATGTATGGGAAAAAAGATGTAAAATGATTGTAAGGAAGGGAGCAGACGATGGCTCTTCAAATCCCCCGGGTGGCTAACCAAACCCATGGATACAAGATTTAGGCATCCCATCAATCCCCCCAACAATGGTCAAGTGGGTTAGTTTAAGATCCAAGCGCTTGTCAGAAATGTAAGGAGCCCGATGCATATATATAAGAAAGTTATAATGATCAAACATGACATACCATGATACCTCCTGACCACTATCTCATGGAGTAAGAGTCTTCTCCGAGGCAAGTCCAAGCCGATGGTGATGGATGTTGCTATCACGGACAGGACAACTGAAAGTGGAAGATGGGCCTCCGTGGCCATGCTCAAAGTCAATTGCCTTGGCATCATGTCTAGGACCTGTGGGTCTCAAAACATGATCTCCCTCAAGTATCCCTAGAAATCGGGATAACAAGATTTACTTGTAACCCTAATTGTGATGTAAAGGTACAAGTCGACTTCACCATATTGGAAAGATAATTAATGTTTATTGAAATGATTAATTATATTACTGATTTATCGAGGCCTAATTTTATTATACCAAGAGACACACCTATTTTTGTGTCTGATCTTGTATAAATAGAAGTGATTCCCCATTGAGGAAACACACACTTGTCACTTGGCTCTCATTTGGAAATTTCTTGTGACTCTGTAATGATTGAAATGCACAATCTTCTTCTTGGGTGCTAGTTTCTAGGTTGTAGAGTACCCTCTTGTGTGCATCTAAGGTTTATGGTTGGGGATCTCCTAATATAGCAAAGGGATTGTTGGGTTTTTCCCTTTTGAGAAGGGTTTTCCCAGGATATTTCTTGTGTTCTTGTGCATGGTTATTCTTCTTGTGATCTTGGTTATTGCAACAATTGTGTATGGTGTTGCTGCATTTGTTTATGGTTCAAGTACATGCTAAATGAAATAAACCTCATGCTTGAGCCTAACACTTAGTGAAAATTCAACTCCAATGACATTGTAAAATTGTTGAACTTTATCTACTTTTGGTCATGTTATCGTACAATTTGTAGCTAGGAGTAAATGCTATAAGATAGAGGGACAAACTGGAATAATAGGAACCTATCCCACCCAATGTCACCATGATGGGTAGGTTCTTTCTCTTTAGGGAGGCTAGGCCCAGGGGAGACGTCACCGGTGACCTAGGGTTTTGAAAGGGCAAAGGCTAATAGGACAAGGACAAGTTCCCCTTTTCACAGATCACTGCCAATCAGATAGTCCCGGCTAAACAACCAATAATAAAGTATAACCAAAGAAAAGAAAAGCACCTGCTTGAGACAACACAACAAGGAAAATGATACGTGCAATCTTTGATTAGTACTTCATATATATTAAAGACTATCTGGTATTCAATATGAGCAGTTTAAAAGTAAATGTTGACGAAGTCAATGTTTACAAGATAGCAATAGAAGAAATGTCACTTCACCAATAAATACTAGAATGATACAACATTCAATATAACAAATCACTTCTTAACACAATTAATGCCTTCAACAACCATTCAATTGCTCATAAAGTAAAACATTGCTGCATTGAGATGAAATAACCAAGAGTGACGTCAACAACTTAGGGTTAGTAGGTTAGGGTAAGTGCAGTTAGGGTATTAAATTCAATTTTTGAGAGTGTTTGGATCAAAGTCCTACTTCAACACTGGAGGTCTTTGGATCAGTGCCTTAGGGTAGAATGGAGTCAATAAGTGAAGGACACACAGGTTGAAGGAGATGAGATTTCAAAGGACTAGAGGGAAAAGCTTCAAGGTGTTGCTAAAGCAGGGCCTCAAAGACAGAACCCTGGGGGAGAGAGGCTCACTCTGGTGTTGCAAAAGCAAGGCCTCGTGCTCTCTCCTCCTTCCCGACAAACGGCTAGCTCAGATGAAGCACAAAATCAAGACAAGAAGGCTTAATGAGGGAGAGTGTCGCTACAACAAGGCTCTTTCATCAAACCCTAAAGGAAAAACGACCCTAAGTGTAGATAACCTAGGGTTGGGACGTATTCCTCCTCTTGGATTCTAAAAGGTACGACTAGCACAGGGGAAAGAGAAACAAGGAGTGTAGCTATGGCTAGGTTCTCTTCCTCTCTTTCAATGGCTGAAGGTTTCTCTATGGGACATGAGAGAAGGACCTACTTGTGTGCTTGTCACCTAGGGTTTTGATTCAACAAATTTATAATCAATATGCAAGAAATTTAAACTACAACCATTCAATAAGAATTTTTTCAGAAGAAACACTTACAATTCATGAAGAAATAACCATGCAAACCCTAGTTGTAACACCTTCCTTCAAGACAAACACCATAAATGTCAAAAAATCTCTTTGTTCAACAAGTGCGCATCACCTAGTTCAACCAAAAACCCCAATAGGGTGCTAAAGATTAGACCTCACTATGAGTGAGTGAATTTGTGATGATAAAATGAGAGTCCAAACCCTCAATATATAGTGTATCAATGGCCTAATTTTACTTTTTAGGTCATAAAAAGGCCGACAAGGCCATAATGTCAAAATCATATTGTTTTTGCATTAAATGCTAAGTAAAAGCCCTAATCAAGAAAAAGGTGAGACGTCAAGCCCCTCTGAGGGAGACGTTAGCCCTTTTCTAGGGCCAGTGCAGCATTCAGAAGCCAAACGTTAGCCCTCCTTGGGCTCTTCCAAAATGCCACACGTGCCAACCACCCTGTCCATCTGCCATATGCTCATGATGACGTCATAAGCCTCCTGGTGACATCCTGGGTCATCTGGAGCAAACGTTCCACTGCAAGTGGGTCAATCCCCCTAGGTCCAGCTCAGCCAAAGTGCCCGTGATGGAACGTTCTCTTCTTCTCCGGTGCAAAGGCCTCGATCCATATCCATCCTATCTCTACCCCCTGATGGGGTCTCAACATCCACCTGGTGGGCTCTTCCGCCCCATGGAGGTCTGAACTGGTCATCTCCCCATGTGTACTGGTCCAAATGGTACCTGGCCGTCGGGCATGGTCCTGCACATCAAAAGCTATGCCCTCCATGGTCTCATCAGTCACAGGGATCATAGCAATTTCAATCACATCTCATCATCAATATTATTAAACATATGCATAAAACCCCTAATACATCAGTCAATATCTCAAAGACATTACAAAAACCTGCAATACAAGATTGGAGAAAAAGACAAGACGTCCTATTGGGCTAGTGCCCACAAGAAAAGGAAAGTTTCCAGAAAGATCTCATCTAGGCCATGTAAGTGAGGTGATGTGGCTAGGGGATGTCCAAACATGTGGGTTCAGTGAGGGATAAGGATGCATAAATGTTACCTATGGGTGCCTTTGTAGAAGGCGAGTTGTACCGGTCATGGATGCATTTTTTGCAAGCCCATTCTTGCCTTTATTCTTTTCTTGCTTTATTCTTTTATTTGCTTTTCTTCTTCTTTTTCTTTTCATTCAAGAACTAACCAAGGGACACTACCTTGGCATGGTGATTGGTCTGACAACGTTACCCACAAGTACTTTCACAAATATGAGAAGGTTGGCTC
>SNQJ01S0161209.1:5241-21618 GCA_010110895.2 Picea sitchensis | reverse complement strand
CCCATACTTATTCTTCGTCTTATCCGATAAGAAAGCGGAAGACAAAGAAAAGACAACTTCATAACGCATTAAGGAGTGGAGGAATCTTCTCAAAGAAAACGAGAAGTGGTGAGCCCAACAAAACCAAGCATGGAACTCCATACCTCTTATCGGGTAACAAAAGTGAAAAGGAAGAGAACAAATGAGAGACAACTTCATAAAGCATTAAGAAGGTGACGAATCTTATCAACTAGATATTTCCTTCATATTATATCTTTAATTGATCTGTGCCACGTTTTTTTATTTTATATATTATCAATTTGACGTACCAAATTGGCTCTTTTTTAGGTAACTAACTGTGCTCATGACGAATAATCACACAACATAATTGGTTCCGTGGGATGGGATGTTCATCAAGTTGTAAAGTATTATTTTCTTTAAAGTTGTAAAGTATTATTTTCTTTTAAGTTGTGTGAATAATGATAATATATTATATATTAGTCAAAACATTAGAATGATTTACTATGATTTGGATTTACATTAAAGTTTATAAGTGGATTCTTCGATCGATTAAAACAAATAATATAAAATATATTAGTCAAAACATTGGAATGATTTATTAAGATTTGGATTTAAAGTTTATAAGTAAATTTTTCAATCAAATTAAAATTATTATTATTTTGGGTGGTTAAGTTTTATGTATATATAATGATGTAATGGTATATATAATTTTGAGATTATATTAATAAAATTAAATTAATAATTTTAAATATTATCATTTTTTATTTAAAAAATAAATATTAAAAAAAATAATTATTAATAATATTATTAAAAATTAGTTAGTAGTTAAACTTAGTTAATATTAAGCATTATGTAGTGAGCTAATTATTGGTTTACTGATTGATGTATTATGTTTATTTGATGGTGAATAGTGTGTATTAAGTATCATGTAGTAAGCTAATTATTGATTCATCATCTGGTGCATTATGTTTGTTTGATGGTGAATAGTATGTATCAAAGGACAGGATTTACTAGACAATCATTGGCTCAGTGTATGGTGTTTAATGTTAGTCCCAATAAAAAGACAGTCCTGCACTGAAGAACTACCTGCAACCAGTAGTAAAAAAACATAGTATAAAATACCAACTGTGGACCTATATGTATGTAGATTTTGTCATAAAGAAAATTATACACCATGCAATAACCATATAATATCCAACAGATAAGATGGAAAGACAATAAATTAATGATATAATATCCAACCGATAAGATGGAAAGACAATAAATTAATGATTAACTTATTACATGATGCATAGAATAAATATACACTTTTGAAAACATTTTTAATAAAAAATTTAATAAAATCAAATCTATCTAAATCTTTATACAGTTTATAGTAAATTTCAGAAAAATTGATTTATCTTTGTAATTTTTGTACAGGGTTTTCAAAGATACATAAAATAGATGGACGAAGATTTCCAAAAAATTCCATCCTCGAGCGGTCCCCATGATGCATAAAGTTAGCAAAATGGATGGCAGAAGGCTTACTTTATTTCGTCCAATACCAACTGAACCATTTTCGCATTGTCGTCCAATTCTGTCTTTATCTCGGGACGAAAATTTTACATCATCTAGCTGGCATCTTACCGTTGGCTCTCTGTTCTTTGTTACGAGGGTTTTATTTTTTTATTGAATGTTTTTCTTTCCAGGCTTGTGCGGTCCAATTAGGGATGGAATTTGATAGACAATTTGTTTGTGCGGCCCGATTAGGGATGGAATTTGATGGACAATTTGTTCGTCAGTCAATTTACCCACGGACCAATTAGAGATGGAATTTGATAGACAATTTGTTTGTGCGGTCCAATTAGGAATGGAATTGGGATGAAATTTGATGGACAATTTGTTCGTCAGTCAATTTACCTACGGTCCAATTAAGGATGGAATTTGATAGACAATTTGTTTGTGCGTTCCTATTAGGAATGGAATTTGATGGACAATTTGTTCGTCAGTCAATATACCCGTCAAAAAATTCGTATAATTGTTAAACTTATTGGTTAGAACAGACAAAACCAACATTATAATAATTGAAATTGAAACTGCCAGTTTGAGGGACTTTTCAACTTTGAAATTCCAACCCTGGGTCTGATTGTTGGAATCTTTGGGTTTTTGTCCACATGGAACATTCTATGCACTCTAATTGGACGTTGACGTTTTATGACGAGACAGAGGTTGTTAATATGATCACATTATTTGACGTAGAGCTTCCCGGCCTGACTTGGCCGATGGCATCTACCATGTTGCACGGCATTACTCGATCACTGCGTGCTCGTCACGTTTCTCTGTTCGTCCACTGGCGGAACGTGCGTGTCAAATAGGTAAGAAGTCCTATCAACATGTTATCAAAGTAAAGGAAAAATGCTTTATACTTTTGTAATGGATAAAATTATTATTTTTTTGTTGGTTAAATTGTATTTAGTCTAGCTACACTCTAGAAAAATATGCCAATAAAACTGTAGAATTTCACTTAAACTAAACTAACCTAGAATTAAAATTTAGGGAAACATAAATGGAAATGGTAAAAAATGAAAACAAAAATGAGAAATGGTCAAGGAATGTTGAGATTTGAACCCACATCATTTGCAAAAATGCAATAATTCTACTTGGACTACATTTCCATATAAATTTGCTATTAAAAACTAACTTAACCTATGCATGAAAAAAACAAAACCCTCAAAATACCATTTTTTTTTCATTAAACCTACAACAACGAAAAATAACAATAAATATTCCCAAATCAATAAAAGAAAAACAAACTAAAAGAGAAATAAAAAAGGAGAAGTGAAGCTAGAAGCCATTCCTTCTTCATGGAGGTTTATTCAAACCTCCATTCATAAAACCCTAAACCTGCACTAACACAAGAATAATAAACATTAGAAAATCAATAAAATAAAATAAAAGTCAAAGAGGAAGGAAGATGGACAAGGTAAAATGACCAACGTAACCATTTTCTCTAATATAGTGATGGGTTCTCTTTCGGCGAGTGATCAATAATTATAAATGCATTGTGAATTTTGGTTGCTAAATTGTGTTTTCTTGGTGTAGTATTATGAAGCTTTACACAAAGAAATTGTGTGAAACAAGTTGAAGCGAAACCTTTGACATAGTTTCAAAGTTATTTTTTTTCTAATTTTGAATATTTTGTTGAAGGTTTAATAACATTGAGCTCTAAGTAATAGAATTACATAGAAAGTTAGAATTTGTTATCACTCCAAGAGTCACCTTCAGATTGGAAATGAGAGTAAGCTTGGTAACATATAAATTTGATTTAATTTTAGTTTGAGATCAGGGATCAACAAGACATTAAAGAAATAAAAAGACAACAGATATCATTGCAGATCAGTGATGGACCATTAGGCTATGGAGTCATAAACAATCTGCTCATTGAAGACATTTAAGCTCCCTATCAGACAAAAGATTTGTATAATGATGAAGAGAAGAATAAGAGAATAACATAAAGACGAATATTTGCTAAGCAAAGATCCTCTTTGCAAAGAGAATTTAGATGTGTCTGAATAGTAAACAATGATAAATAAACAATCTTACAACAGATCCTCTACTGCATCAAGAATCTATCAATCAAAGGAAAATTTTAATCCTTAAAATCAACAATACATTCAAACAAAATGAAGAATAAAATATAGAACATAGAAGACAAATCTGATGAAACAACTCATATGAATATTTAATAACATACAATTTACAGCTACATGCCCCTCTGGCTTACAAACTGAAATATACAGTGATTCCCTTCTCAAAAACCCTTCTCGGTCTTGGCCCCCCCTATTATATCATTGATCAGATGTATTTATAATCAAAACATAAGACAATAGCTAGGAGTGTGAGCTAGCCTTCCTATCCTAGGATTCCCCACAAAAAGATACAAGTTTAACATCTGTACCAACAGATCTAACAAACTGCTAAAATCAAGGAGCCTGTTGGCAACCAAAAATGAATGACATGTCTTGCTGCTTGGGCACCTCTTATCCAGTGCCGTGTGTCTTCTCTTGTCTGTCTTATTCCTTCTGTCAGAAGGAAACTATGGTTAGTATGGGCCTACAGGAAAAACTGCCCTCTGTGGTACTCTAGACTGACAATTTTTTGTCTCCTCGGCTAGACCCTCCATGCTTCCATTTAAAAGGGTAGTCGATTGTTCAACCACCGGTCCTTCTTTCATTCACTGATTTCTCCTTGGGATCAGGATGAGGCTTAGCACCTAACTTTGTTGCCACGCGCTACTCTCAGATTGGACCCTATATAAGCACGTGATTGCGGAAGTTGGAAAGGGTCGTTTGGATCCACATCGCTCTGGTCCCTGCAATCCACCACCAACTGCCACGTACCTCTTTAGCTATACCATGGTTTCGATTGTGGGACCGCTCCAGGATTTTAGTGTTCGAACACTTTCTATCCCCGCAATGAAGTGTGGCCGTCAATCTTGTCGCAATCCGTGATTTGGGAAAGCCTTTCTTTTGGTTCCACGTGCCGCTCTTGGATGGGCCGTATATCAGCACGTGATTGCGGAAGTTGCCAAGGGTGGTTTGGATCCACACCGCTTCGATCCCTGCAATCCACCACCAACTGCCACACACCTCTTTCGCTATACCATGGTTTCGATTATGGGACCGCTCTAGAATTTTAACGTTTGAGTATGTTTTGTCCCCGCAATGAAGTGTGGCTGTCGATCTGTTGCAATCTGCGATCTGGGTAACCTTGCTATTTTAGCGCCCCTGCTAAAATTTATCCGTCTTCCAACTCTAGAATCCTTTTGACCATGTTTAGAGATGGAGCCAATTTTGGTGCTTGGGATCTTTGAATGTCGAGCAAGAATATCTCCCAGAGGACGATCTGCCGAATCTGACGTGGTGGCCTGACATCATTGTGATGTCACAACTACAGATGGATGAGCGCCATGTGTCTTCGACACTTCCAGCTTCAGGAGTTCTGGATTGTGAAGCACAAAAAACTCCCAGAGTGGTATGGGCCCGGAGTGACGTGGTAGCCTGAAATGAATGTTATGTGTCCTCGACGGATAAGTGTTGTGTGTTGAGTTGGAAAACACACGTGGAGTGGTAGGGCCTAAAGCGACGTGGTAGCCTGATGTCACTTCGACTCTTCGGTTCTTCGGTACTTCGGGATGTTTGGATGGAAATCTCCTAAAGTAACTTTCTCCCGATTGACGTGGAAACCTCTCGTTACTTCGACACTTCGAGCTTTGGGAGATTTTGAACGCAGGCATGAATATCTCCTGAAGTGACTTTCTCCCGGTTGACATGGAAACCTCTCGTCACTTTGGGACTTCGGGACTTCGACACTTTGGGGCTTCCGTCTGGTCGTTAATACTTGCGTGACTTTGAAGCTTTGAATACACGAGAGTTGTTAATCTGAACTGTACATGGGATCTCCACCGTTTAAAAATTGAACCTGTCAGCTTGCTTGTATTTCAAGCTCGAAAATGACTGCTCTGAATGCTACGTTTGGACGTTTCCTGTGCAAACAAAGGTCTTGGCCAACTTGCTGTGAGCTCAATTTCGATAGCGCCACTTTCCAAATCTAGAGTTCACAGTGCCTTTGCGTTATTTTTTTCGCAGCACATGTTTGTGCTAACAGAATCCACGAGGATTTGTAGAGTGTTGGAAGTAATGCTTCCATGATCATTAGAATAATGCTTACATTAGAAATTAGTGTGGGTAACTTGTTAGATCTAATTAGTTGTGAGAGATCTTCTCCAACTATCAGATCCTATTTATGTGTGAATGGTTGAGATATTCCCTCATGATTTTGTTGTGTTATTGAGGTAAAAATTCATGTATAAATATATGCCAAATTGAATAATAAAATATAGTGAAGTTTTGTGTGTATCTGGTTTTCTAATTTGGTATCAGAGTTAGGTTGTGTTGAGGAAAATATATGAAATGATCTTACTCAATCATTTTCAGATTCTTCTTGGCTAAAAGAAAATAGACGGGAATGTCACCCTATGTTCATATCCATACAAAATAATATCCTAACTCACAAGTATTGATTTCAAGTGCTTAGGATAGTCTTTTTATAAATAAAAGCTTGCTGGAAAATTCATTATTTATATGATTTTCTGAATATAACAATTGCTGAAATAAATGTAGAGATAGAAGTAAAGATACCAAGATGATAATCAAGACGTATGAGATATAAACAATCCTTTATTTCATTCCAATTCACCAAAGATTCATTCTCTTTACAAATTTTCGTGAAGAAGTTTTGGACCAAAGTCAAACTTAGATGTCCCCAATGAAACATACAAAAGGACCTCTGACAGAAAATAAAAAAAAACTGAACTCTAAAAGTTGGAACAACTTGCCACAGATTGCTGCCCACTCGACTTTGCACAATAGCCTTTGTCAATCATGAAAACTAATTCACAAACAAACAAGTCTACACAGACTATCAAAGATAGATCAACACCTCTGAAAAGCAAGTGTTTGAATGATGTAATTTGGCCCCGAATCTTGTTGTCTACAATAAGATCCTGCTATTAAAAAAAATAATTAGGCTTATGATCAGTTAAGGAATGAATGAAAACTGAACTATCTCAACATAAAGTCAAAGAGTAACCCTTAGTATGCTTCTCCTTCTATGCTACCTCTCTTGTTCCTCCCTTTCCTTTTGCCTTTAAGCAATTAGAATTGGTTGGAGTAGTTGAACTACATCATTAGTTAAGTTAACTAAAAACTCAACCAACTTTTTAGTTAGGGGGAAAGTAATAAATCATAATAAGGGTTATAAATAAATAATAACTAGTAGGTGGGACCCCTTGTGACTCCCATTTAGCTCTTAACAATCATAACATAACTAGTTAATTAAGCAAAACATCCCTCCTTGTGACTCCAATCATCACATTCATATTTGACAATTTTTCTCAATGATATTTGCAATTATTCCCAAAATATATTACCAATATATCCAAAAACATGATGTCAGAAAATATGAAGTCAATTGTTCTCATCAATAAATAAATAAAAAAAACTCAAAATCCATATTTTTCAGTCTATGAGGCAATCTTTCCCTTGTTGCTGCTATCACCTTTTAATCCTTCTGAATCTGCCTTAGGCTGTGTGGAGCCTTTAGGTCTCACCTTGCTGATCATATGAGAGTAATTGTCCCTCCAATGCATGCGGGAGGACACCGATTTATCAGAATCATTTGAAGGTGAGGAAGGGGCAGTAGTGGTTTTCCCTTTGACAGGGGCATGGTGGGCCTCGATTTTCAGCCTTTTGTTTGAAGAGCTCATTCCTGTATGCATAATTGATTAGAAAATAGTTCCTTTAACAACAATACATGACAACTCTTTCAAAATATGAAATAAAATTTGGCTCAACAACATATCAGACTCATGCAATCCAATCCATACAAATTGTTTATTGTTGTCAATGAGCAGGGGGTGAACAAAAGGTCCTGGGATATGCGAGGGGTTTGTATTGAGTGAAACATGATAAAATGAGGGGGGAAATAACATGGTTACTTCTCAAAGACAACAAACAATCGACTATAATGAAAACCAAAGAAAATATCACTGTGATCCAACCAAGAAACTGCGATTTCAAACTGCTCAATACAAAATTCTTTTTAATTGTAATTAAATTTTAAGAACAAGGAGTGAAAAATGAATGTGAGAAGGCGATGGGGTTGTAATTAGTGAAAAGAGAAATAATGGTAGGGAAAGAGAGTGAATATTGTTCATAAAATTAATTAAGTAATCCATAAACTATTCTATATCAAACGTAAAAAGAAATAACACCAACCAAATAATCATTGTGATCAAATGAAAAACTACTGTGTATAATTCTATCAATTCTGTGCATTAACTTGCTCACTGTTTGTAATCAGATCTTTAACATAGTGTCATCAAAACAAGACAATATGCCTTCAACAACAACTGGTAAGAGTTTCGTTTCTTCTCAATTGTCCCAGTTAATATTTAAAACAATTTCTAAATGAACACACAATCACTTGTTCCAATCTGTTCTATCAAAACATCAACCACTGTCCTAGAATCATTTCTTCAAATCAACACAAACACTAAAATCTCACCCGATTCCATTCCTTAAGTTCATTTAACAATTAAGTCGTAATGGGACTATATTGTCATAGAATCCGTGTCCATCTCTGAAATAGTGCATAATATCCACCAACCATACACAGTGGACAGTCAAAACACAATCCTCAATATATACTGACTTTCCAGTTAAAAGTACAACTATCCCCCTTTCAACTTATACGATGTTGTAGGATACACAGACCATTCAACAAAACACAAGAACATTTCTGTTACTACACATGTTTAATTAATCTGAATATAAACATCACGACCTTGAGCTATCAATCTAATATAGGGAGACATCGACAGTATGCCTAACTCCATTTCTCAAATTGATCAAATTGCAACAAAACAATATTTTTTAAACACCCATGACCATCTCTGATGGCGCACTCAAGTAATATCCAAGCATATACAGTGGATAGCCACGCCATAATCACCATGATTACAATACTCCCATTTGGAAATTTAAAACCCACAGTCACAACCATCATTAAGTTACTCAACCTAACATGTTGTAGGAAGGCCACACATATCCACGCATTACACATGAAGCATTGTTGTGACATAATCAATTAAAACTACTGCTGGTTTAACAATTCAATAATCACAATGTGAAAGAAAACGGGTGTGTACAATCTCATTTCTCCAATCAACCAATTAACCATGCCGAGCTTATCAATTTGATTGTTATAATAACCAAAACCACTGTCAACCTAATCAACAGGGACGAGCCAACAATAGAACACTGTCGACGGTACACCACCAACTCATAACAACCAACAACATAACCGACATGACATAATGGTTCGCTCTATAAAAAACCAGGCTTGAGAATTCAAGGTTTTCTTTGTGGACCAATACAGGGAGATTGGAGTCGGCCCCCAACATCGGGTGAGAACCTCCGAGACCAACGGTGCACACACAGGGTATACAACCAATAACTTCGCAGATAGGGTGACCATTCCCATGATAGGAGGGACTATGAACAGAGGAGAAAGGGCTTCATTCTGGTTCTGTAAGAACACTTAGAACACACAGGGTATAACCCTCGTGGTTTTCCCAATCAACCGAAGAATGCTGAGATAAGATAGAGTCGAGAAATAGAAATAAAACTTAAGCAAGACCTTTGGCATACCAACCATCATAAACTAATGTGCACATCAGTAACATGAACGAACCCATACCCAAGTGAAATGATACGTAGTGACACAAAGTGTTTCAAACCCAACAAACCCCATAACAACAAATGACTGGGTATGGTGATAAGAATGCATGGAGACAACCAACCAATCTGGAGCGAATGAAAACCCTTAAACCAAGACCAATAAGGATGACAGAGAGCCTTCATGGCTTCTAACACTCAGAATGATCAATGAAACTGTGACTTCAAACATTATTGAAATGAAACCACACCAACCATTCATTCCAGAAAAATATCACAAATTTACACAATTGCCAGACTTAAGGAAAGAACAGACCCATACATCATTGAGCCAATATCTATTTCATAACTAGAGTGGGTTCATGGATGGAGAAAATACATACCTGTAACCACAAAAACCTTAAAAACGCGAGCTTGGCTGAGCAGTTCTTCCTCTGCTTGAAAATCGGGGCTTAACCACAACGAACACAATTGAAAAATAGCTAGGGTGACGGCCAGTGGGAGGGGTATGGAGTGACGTGCAGTAAATGCACGTCACCTCCATCTTCCAGTCATTCAATTCCTTAGTACATGTCATCCCACTAATCCATTAATTCATTCAATTAAACCATGCATCGAAACCAACATCCACTACTTGCCAAAACACCACCCTATGTCACATTAACCACTGCCAACCACACCATAGAGTGCATCACATGTTTTTCCATATAAGCCAATAAATCATATAGCCACTAACCTTGTTAGAAAGGAATAAAAGCAATCCATTTAATTCCAATGCATATAGTGTAGCATATTAGTATAGTCTAGTTTCTTCCTTTTGTGGATTTTTTTCATATTGCTTTATTTCTTTTCAATTGCTCTTATTTGTTGTTACTAACATGTATCTTTTGCAGGTGGCACAAGTAATAATTCAAGGATTAAATAGCAAGGTAGCAACGGATATCATAAGCCATTTTAACACAACATTAGAGCCTAGAGCAACAGAAACAACCCACAACATACCTTATCCATCATTCATTTCTCGTGAATAGAACCAACATTGATCATCAATCGTGCTCAAACCTATAATCATTGTTGAACAACAGTAAACAAATCAAATAAGAGCTAGATCCAATCCTCCAATCTACAAGGGGGTCCCACCTACTAGTATTATATATATCATTAGCTTATAATTAATAGGCTTTAGCAATACTTTGCGGGCAAAATCCTCGCAGTGATTTTAATCGTCAACAAACTGGCGACTCCACATGGAATTGTTTTTTCAACAGATTTAGAACTCATAAGTCATGGTTTCGTAGACCAAGAATAATAGATTAAGAAGATATAACCAAAATGATTATGAAACATGGGAAAGTGAGCAGATTTAATGGAAAAATGACCGGGAATTTGGGAATAACTCATGAAAAATGTTAAGTATGAAGGGGTTTATCCCTATATACATAATCATTCAACCAGATTTTTCTCTTTACTTCAAGGAGAAAAATTAGTGGAATTGCTCTTTTATTTCTCAAATGGATGAAGAAATGGAAATAAGAAGTGGGAGATAACCAATCTCTTTATAAGACAATAGTTTAAGCAGATAACAATTTCAATTGTGCCTTCAGGGGAAACATCGTAACAACTTTGTAAGCTTGATTTTTATTGACTAACAATATCTTTTAGGAGTGTCACTGTGGCAGAACTAATCCAACAACTTATTCTCAACCAAAATCAATTAAAAAGATGACAAAGCAATAAAAATCATAACAGAATAAAATTGCAAAATTTAAAACAACAAAAATAAAATGTCAGAAATGTAAAAGCAGTAGGAAATGTTTAAAACAAAAAGTAGAAATCACACTACTGTAAAGAAGAAAAGAAAAATAGTAGAAAACTGAAAGCAGAGCTAAACTACTAATCTACAGAGAACCCAAATAGTGTTAGAACTTTTCAAGTTGGTTCCATGTAATGCTTCAAGTGAGAACCGTTAGCATTGTAGGAAAACAATCGCTCCTATAAATCTTTTAGAATGTAAGAGTTAGTACCTAATACAAAAACGATCTTGAAAGGACTCGGCTATAATTTTTGAAATTTTGAATGTCTTTCCCTATCAGCGTGAGTTGAATCCCACATCAATACTTTTTCGTTGACCTTAAATTTGACAGTATTGACACTCTTGTTGAAATACTTCTTAACAATTTATTGTCTCCTTTTAATATTATCTAAAGCAAACATCCTTTTCTCTTCCAAAGCTAGGAGTACGTTTATCCTTTGTGAAATATCAGAAGAATTTAATTCTGATCTGTAGCATCAACCTTAAGGAAGAAAGTTCTAGATCAGTAGGCAAGAGGGCTTCTTGACCATATATAAGTTGAAAAGGGGTGAAACCAATGCTTACCTTAGTGGTAGTTTGATATGCCCAAAGGGCGTAAGTTAGGAGAGTGTGCCATTGATGAGGCTTATCTTCGATAAGCCTTTTGACGATTCTTACCAGATTTTTGTTGGTAGAATCCACTTGCCCATTTCCTTGGGGATAATAAGCTGATGAGGTGAAATGTTTAACCCCCAACTTCACTAGAAATTGGGTCAGCTTAGAAGAAATGAAAGTGGGACCATTGTCTGTAATAATTTCCAATGGAAGACCAAATATCAAAAAAATGTTATTCTCAAGGAAAGAAATTGCCTGATCATTTGTTGAATGCTTAAGTGGGACAACTTCAACTCATTTTGTAAAATAGTCTGTGGCTGTCAAAATAAAAACTTTCCCTGCTAAAGACGAAGGATTAATAGTACCAGTAAAATCCAATCCCCACTTTGAAAAGGGAAAGTCTGGGAGGACAGGTTGTAATGGCATGGATGAAAGGCGTTCTTTGCCTGCAAATTTTTGGCACTTGTCACAAGATCTTGAGAAAACATAAGAGTCATGGAAGGTCAAAGGCCAATAATATCCCTTCCTAATAATCTTGAAAGCAGTGGTTTTAGAAGAAAAATGAACTCCTACATGAATGACAGAAGTTGAATAACAATGAGCTTCTTGCAATAGTTTTTGTGCGTCCTCATTGTTTGCACAGTGAAGCAACACACCATCAACAGACCTTTGAAATAAGAAGTCTCCTATAATGACGTATCTTTCATATTCAAGACAGAGACTTCTCCTTTAATGAGTGTCTAAGTTGTCTAGAGATCTTTGGTTTTGTAAATAATAAACCAAATTCTTATACCATGAATGTTCAGACACAGGGAGGATCTGGTCATCAATGTAAAAGAGAGCTGAAAGGGAACTATCTTCTTCATCAATTTCTTCACTATTCTCAGCATGTTGATCTAAGTGAAGGACTAAGTCACATCTCTTGATAGTGGTAGAAGTCACGATATTCAAATCATGCTCCTGGATCTTGGCAAGCCAATGTGCAATCTTTCCTGAAAGATAAGTCCATGAGAGCAAAAACTTGACAGCAGGAAAAGGGACTTTTACCAACGTATGCTTACCTAAGATGAAGTGGTGAAACTTTTCAACGACTTTAACAAGAGTGAAAGCATGTTTCTCAATAAAAGAATATTTAAACTCATCATCAGACAAACTTTGACTCATGTAAGCCACCGATTTTTCATTACCTTGGTCATCATTTTGCATGAGGACAATAGAAACTTCTTCCTCGGTGGCATTAATATATATCATGAATTCCTTCTCAAAATCCAGCTTCGCCAAAACCGGTGCGAAACCAATTTCTTTCTTAATCCCTTCAAAATTATTTTCAACATCATCTTTCCAAGAAAATAAATGATCTTGCTTAAGCAGATTATGAATTGGTTTGACCGTCACAACAAATTCTGGAACAAACCTATGGAAAAAGTTAATAACCCCCATAAAAGCTTGAACCTCCTTCTTGGAAGTGGGGGTAGGCAGATTAAGGATCGCAACAATCCTTTTAGGATCAATGCTTATTCCTGAATCAGAGACAATGTGTCCAAGGAGATTGCCCTCGGTAATGCCAAAAATGGACTTGGAAGGATTTAGAGAAATTCCAAACTTCCTACATTGCATGAGAACTTTTCTCAGATGACCAAAATGATCTGATTGGGATTTAGAATAAACAGTTAAGTCATCTAGGTATATCTGAATGATCTTGCCGATCAAATCGTCAAAAGCTATTTGCATAGCTCTTTGAAAAGTGGCACCTACATTAGATAAGCCAAAAGGCATACGTTCATAAGAAAAGATACCCCAACGAGTAATAAAGGTGGTTTTATATTTATCTTCCCTTTTTACCTTGATTTGATTGCAATCGAAAAAACCGTCAAGTAGGGATATCATTTGTGACCCTGCAACTTGCTGCAAAATCATTTCCATGTTGGGGAGAGAGAAGTGATCTTTTATACTAGCTCAATTTATTGCACGGAAATCAACACATAATCTGATCTGACCGGTTTTTTTCTGAACAAGAACCAAATTTGAAACCCATTCAGAGTACTTGACCAGAAAGATAATTCCATCTTTCAAGAGTTTTTCCAACTCCTTTCGAATAGTTGCTTCTAGCGCAGGGTTGATATGTCTTTGTTTTTTCCTAACTCGTTTTATGCCTTCCTTGATGGGAATGGCATGATGTATCAGACTAGGATCAAAACCACGAATATTCTCATAAGACCAGGGAAAAACATCTTGAAATTCACTAAGTAGCTTAGCAAACTTCATATTCTCTTCATTTGAACATTTGGCACCTATATTAACATTCTTTGGAGCCTCGGGTGTCCCAATGTTCAAGGAGATGGTTTCACCCACCTTCCTTTTCGACTCCTCTTCTTTTTGTTTCTCTTTATTTCCTACATCACTCGATGAAAATGAGCTCTCTAGGGGAGTCAAGCCCTTAGGAATATTGTTATCTTCTATGGATATAATTTCCTTGGGATTAAAAGGTTCATTTTGAATGAAAGCACAAATTCTCTCATCGTTAGGGAAGACCTGCCAATATTCTATATTTTCGGGGATATGTGGGCGAAATTGAGATTGGAAAGTACAATCAGGTCTGTGAGGCGAAAGTTGTTGATTAGGAGAGGCTGCAAAAACAACTAATCGATCATCCATTGAGTTCAATTCCCTCTTAACATGAGTAATGTTGAAAGATAAAAGGTTCAAGATAAGCGCCCAAATATTTTGGGTGTATCGTTTCATCAACTTGTTGATAGGGGAGTAAATCTTACGTACGAGGTTCACAACAAGATCAAAGTCCCCCAAAACCAAAAGGTGTCCATAACCAAGATTATAAGTGTTTTCGATGCCTAATAATAAAGCTTCAAATTCAGTGACATTGTTCGTGCAAGCAAACTTCAACCTATAAGACAAGTTATGGATTTTTCCTATAGGATAAATCAAGATAATTCCAGCTCCATTACCTTCATTGTAGCATGAACCATCAAAGTGCATGTGCCACATACCTGTTGGATTACTGAGAGGGGGGGTGAATCAGTAATAGCATAATTATAATCTTTTTTCTCCAAATAATCCAAGTGTTATATCAATGTAGACTTATTATCCAATAATGAGCAATAATAAATGAACAATCACACACATACACAATACACCAGTGTTTTACGTGGAAACCCAAATCGAGAGAAAACCACAGAATGCTTTATCTTATATTTCTTGAAGAATTACATCCATTGGAAGCACCACCTTCCTTTGTTTTCCAGCTGCAACTAGAAGGAGACTCCAACCCCCTAGTTTCCCAGGATAAAACCTGAGGGAATCTCCAACTCCCTAATTCTCTGTCTACAACCAGAAGTAGTCTAGAACCCCCTATGTTCTTCGGCTACAACCGGAAGGTGGCTACAACCACCTGTCCTTGCCCCGTCTAACCACCTTGAAGTAGAAGTAGAATGATGGAACCACTGTCACACTATCACCGTGAGATATATCGTTGTAAACATGTGCCAATAAACCTGAACCATGCATCAACTTGTACCTCAACCTGTAATCAACCTGTACCATAAACAAGTGCATCAACCATGCACCAACTTGTACCAAACAATCTGTAATCAACCTATACCATAAACAAGTGAAACCAACCATGTACCAAGTATGTACCAATCATGTGTCAAGTAGGCATCAACTATGACTCATAAATATGTACCAACATCATCAAATATACACCTCATGTATGTTCCAACTCATCAACTACTTATCTCAACCATGTACCCAACTTGTACCTCAACCAAAAGCCCTCATCAATTTCATCATCCAAATATGATTTGTAACTCTGTAATGAATAAATATATGAAACTTATACACAATGTTGTTCAATGTGTTTTATACAATTCCTCCAGGTGTCACTACTTGGAACCTCTCAGAAAAGGAGTTATGCCAAAACTGGCACACCTTGCTAAATTTTGGCTTATTCTATAGAGAGACCTTGTAGAGCGTGCCATGCACGAAATATTTTTTGAATTGATCTGAAACTACTACACAACATACTATAGACTGTACTCTAACCAACACATTTGGTTTTACTGAATTTGGATATGTTATGAAGAAGTTATGTCATTTTTACCCGAAACACCTGTTTTTGACTAGTTTCAGGACTAGCCACAAACCCTATTTTCCACAGAGTGTGACTCCAAAAATACAATGACCCACAAGATGAATTTTTACCACAGATACTTGGATATGTTTCCTCAATGGCATAGAAATTTCATGGTCTGAATCATTCTAGAAAAAATGTTATTGCGAAAATGGTGAGATGACCTGAAAAAAAACATGCCTTAGAAAACATCATCAAAATTTTTTATCCTTCCTTGAATTCCGACCTTCTTTTCTTCACTTTCCTCAGAAATTCGGCTTAGATATCATTTGGTTACCTCAAACACCTATAGGTATTCAATATGCTCAAGTGTTTATTAAATGAGAGAGCCTTGCCTCTTATTTATAATCTCCAAGTAGCTTCCTTAAAAACATCTTCTAGCTCACTTTGCCCACTTTCCTTGTTTTAGGGTTAACCCACTTCTAATTTCTCCATTAAATTTATTATTGAATTAATTTATTTTGTATTCACTTTGAATTATAGTACACTCATCACTTCACTTTATTATTTACCTTTTAAAATCTCTTAAACCACTTTGACTACTT
>SNQJ01S0161208.1:11475-30368 GCA_010110895.2 Picea sitchensis | reverse complement strand
ATCGCGATTTCGGGGTTCCTGATGTCAATAAACTTTGACATCTCCAACTCGCGATCCTCGAAACTCTGACAAGGACTGGGATCAACGGTCCAGATCAAAGATTGATCTGACGGCTCAGATTTCATCACGATTTTTCATATTGCAATTACGCCGTCTTCTCCTTTCACTTTAAAGACCGTGCAGGTTCTCCTCAATCCAACAGTGTTCGGACCCTGCGCTCGGATCTGACGGTTGAGATCTGTCTCCCTCTTCAACGATCAAAGATTCTTCTCAAACTTTCGCTCATTCGTTGCCTTCGATCATTCACTGCTTTCGATCATTCACCTCTCTGAACTTATCTTCTGTTTGCCTGTCGATCTTCACTGTTACCATCAATGACAAGGATTCGTTGCTGTTAACTGTCTGTTAAACATTTGCCAACAACAACAGCCTAAATGAAATGCAAATGCAGCAACACTTAAATGAGATGCATTACTTTTGAATATTCCTTTGCATGCAGATCTATTCTCTCTTCAATTCTAGAAAGTTTTTTTTTTCATGTCAGGATGAACATTATTGATTTTATTATATTAAGTTTAATCATTGTTTTGACTTTAGAGTTACAGTTGGATTTTTTTTCACTATTTTGATGTTAAATTTTTTTTTCACAATTTTAATTATTTTGATATTAGAGTTACATGTAAAGTTTACAATTAGATTTTAAAGTTATATTTTAAAATTATAGTTACCGTTTTCATAATCTTTCTTTAACTATTATAACTTCTATAACTTTTTAACTATTATAACTTCTATAAATTTTCCAGGTCATAAATTATGTGACTGTACTAGTTGATCACTAAATTAATCAAAGTCAAAAATTAAAAAATCTCCACTACTCAAAGTTGCACGACTGTACCCCTCAACCCATAGTAAAACTAAAATGTATCACGCCTGTACCTCATAGCATCGAGATCCTCCTGGCCGCTCGATCTTAGTGAAGTTTCTTGACGGTCTTGGAGAAAAGCCAGAAGCCTCCACAACAAAGCCCCACCCACGAAATGCGACTTAGAGTGCAGAGGAAAGGAAAGTGCATATACAGTAGAGATTGGAGAAACGGGAATAGTCGAGCAAAGCATGCAAATTGGAAACGTTAAATGTATCATTACGGGATTAGAAACAACAAGAAAGTGAAACGCTTGATTTGGAAAGGTTAGAAACAAGCGTAACTAAAGGAAAATTACTTGGCGATTAAGACATTACTAATGGTAAAACTTGTTAATTGCTCCGCTTGTGTTTTGAGCTGCAAGGATTATATCATATTAAATCATAGTCTGTTCATTTAGGTTTCTGTGGTGAGAAATTTGTTCAGAATTTGTCGGAAGAACCACAGTGTTATTGACAGCTTGTCGTCGACGTTTCGGATCCACAACAGGATCCATCTTCAGGACAAAAAAGCTTGAGGAAAAATAAGAGAGGAGCCTTTAATAAGTAGTGATGAGGCGGGTGAAAAAACTACGGTCGGCTAAGTGAAACCCTCGTTTTTAGGAGATTTTTTCCCCCAAAAGATAATATTAAGTTTTTAGGGTTGACCAAAAGGTGTTAATTTTATGTTGATTATAGGTTAAATTAAGGTTAAATTAATGAGGTAAACCCTAGGTTAGAGGAAGTTAATCTTAAGTTAATTTGACTAAGCATTGTTAGTATTATAAATATTAATTTTATGTTAATTCTAGGTTAAATTGAGGTTAATTTAATGAAGTAAACCCTAGGTTTGAGGAAGTTAGTATTATTAATATTAATCTTAAGTTAGTTTGACTAATTATAGGCTAAATTTAGGTTCATATTATTAATATTAAATTTTATGTTAAAAAAAGGCTAAATTTAGGGTTAACTATATGGTATATGGTGTTAATAATATTAATATTAATTATATGTTAATTATGGGTTAAATTAAGGTTAATAAAAGAGGTGGCCTTAATACTATTATTAATATTAATCTTCTGTTAATTATAGGTTTTTATTAAGTTAGTTTGACTAATTATAGGCTAAATTTAGGTTCATATTATTAATATTAAATTTTTATGTTCAAAAAAGGCTAAATTTAGGGTTAACTATATGGTATAAGGTGTTAATAATATTAATATTAATTATAGGTTAGTTATAGGTTAAATTAAGGTTAATCAAAGAGGTGGCATTAATACTATTATTAAAATTAATCTTCTGTTAATTATAGGTTTTATTAAAATCATATCAGTGGTAGAAGATTATAATCACTTAGGTTGGTCTTGGAATTAGTTTAATTTTTCATTGGTATTAAGTTGGTTAAGGTTACGTTAGGTTAATAGTATAATAAAGTTATTAAAGTAAGTCAAAGGGATTTTTGGTTTAAGGTTGGTTTAGAAGATTAGGTTAAGTCAAGGTATGGAAAAAATGAGGGTGTAAGTACTAGAGTTTTGAGTGTAAGGTTAATAATGTTTTCTTTCCCAAATGAGCGGGATCCAACTTTCACTAATCTCTAGGCCATTGTCTCTATTTAGGTTATCGATATTTTTGATGATTTCGATTGCCTCTCTAATTCGTCTTTTAAGGAGATGGTCTTCTTTAGCTAAGATTCTAGTGTCCTCTAGGCGTATGTGATGCTTAGTTGTGAGAGAGTGTTCTGCTAGTGCTGAGGTGCGAGTTCGTTCATTCTTGATGTCAACACTATGCTCTTTAATCCTGGTGTTGAAAGAGCGGCTTGTTTCTCCAATGTAGCATTTGCCACAAGAGCAGTCTATTTTATAAACTCCTTTGAAATTGTGTTGGTAAAGATTATCCTTAACAGACCTCATATTCTATTTGATGGTATTAAGTGGTTTGAATGAGGTCTTAATCTCCTTCTTTTTTAAGATTTTTCCGATTTTATCAGTGACTCCTTGGATGTAAGGGAGGTAGGCGGTGAGGCTCGGGGTTTGGTTGTTTCTCTGTTGAGGTTTGTTATTTTCTTTTTCTAGGGCTTTCCTTATTGCATTCTCAGTCTCTTTTTCTTTGTAACCTATGTTTTTGAAGACTTTGTGAAGGTGATTTTTCTCTTGTTCTAGGTGTTCTTTATTTGAAATCCTTATGGCTCTAGTGGATAAGGTGTTAAGAATTCCTAACTTTTGGTTGGGCTGATGATGGGAACTGGCGTGAAGGTAGTTTTCGGTGTGGGTCTTTTTTCTCTAAACTGAATGTCCTAATTTACCATCTTCCTTTCTGTTTATTAGTATGTCAAGGAAATGGATGGTGTCATTTACTTCCCGTTCCATTGTGAATTTAATGTCTTTGGATAAATTGTTGATATGGTGGAAGAACTTTTTTAGTTCTTCTTCCCCATGTGGCCAAAGTACATTGGTATCATCAACGTAACGTTTCCATCTTAATGGTTTAAGGGGATAGGAATCTATGGCTTTCTTTTCGAAGCTTTCCATGTAAAGGTTGGCAACGATGGGGGAAAGCGGAGAGCCCATGGCCACGCCATTAGTTTGTTCATAGAATTCACCTTGATAGCTAAAGAATGTGGAGCGAAGACAAACCTCCACTAGTTTCATTGTTACTGGATCATATACCTCTTGGATAAGTAGGATGGCCTCATTAAGAGGGATCTTAGTGAAAAGAGAGACAACGTCAAAGCTTATGAGGGTGTCATTCGGTTTCAAAATCTCATTTTTAATGGTGTTAATGAAGTCGTTTAAGTCTTTTATGAAGGAGTCGGTGTGACCTACTAGGGGGCCTAGAAGTTTAGCAACATATTTGGCAAGCTCATAGGTGGGTGATCCTATCGTATTGACTATCGGTCTCAGAGGGATTCCTTCCTTATGGATTTTCGGTAGGCCATAAATTCTCGGGGTGATCTCATTGGTGGGAAGCAATCTCTTTTTTGTCTTCTCGTCTAAGTTGGAGTTATTGATGGCTTTCTTTACTTCTTTTAATATCTTTTTAATGGGGTTCTTTGGAATCTTAATGTAGCTACCACACGAAAGGTGTTCATTCATTCATTTATTTTGAATTTTTTATTAAAAAAGATTAATTTTTCATTTTTCATTTAAAAAAAAGATTAATATAAAAGTTATCAATATATTGATTTAATTAGTTTTATTTTGTATTTAAATATTATTTTTATGTTTTTAAATATTTATAATAATAATAATAATAATTTATTTTTAAAATTATGGTCAAGTTAGATACATATCCTTAATCATTATTCATACATTAAATTTAATATTTTGAAAATAAAAATTATTTATTTAAATATTTGAAATTTAATTATTTATATTCTTTTTTAATATTATATTAAATTTAATATTTTGAAAATAAATTTATTTACTTGAATATTTAAGTTGCTAAAAGATACAAGACACATGGATGGTCACATTAATACCCTCGGATGTCAATGGTGTTTTCTATGCTAGAAACTGATGATTTTATTTCGAAAGATATGACTTATTAGGAAGTGCACATGCAAGATTGTGTTTCAAATAATGTCAATGACACAACTAGAATTGAAGATGAAAAGCCCCAACAATCTAGTCGATTCCTAAAACCATTTTCAAATCCACATTAATGGAGGCTTTTGTCATCTAAATGTTAATCTCGACTCTCATATTTTTTTTTAATAGTTTATTCGACTGATATTTCATTGTAATATTGTAATAGTTTGTTCTATTGATATTTCATTGTAATAGTTGTATAAATGGTCTTTTTCTGAGAATTTTAAATGATTTTGTGATATTCATATCGTAAAGATGTAAAGGAAACTTATTCTCAAGATTTCATGCTTAAATAAAAGTTAGATATAAAATAGCTCTTTATGGAGTTTAAATAATAAATACAAATTTGTTGTTCAAGATCAAATAAAATGTGTGAAAAATTGACACTTGCAATAATATTCGTGATACTTAAAAGAGAAAATAAGAAATTCTTTAGTCCCAACTATTGGAAACATGCCAACGAATTTCCTCATGCAGTCACATGCACATGCACATGCATACAACTACCTTAATGTGCATGCATTCAACCTATTTATGAAATGCTCGTGTAACTATGTGATCTATTCATGATCAAATTGTATAACTGAGTGATAGATGTTATATATATGAGCATACCCATAGAGGTGGAGTACAATGTGAGTGCAAGCGTGTGCAAGGAGCAAAGAACAGAGTGTGTGAGGAAAGGATGATTTTATGTCTATGAAGGCTATTGTAATTCTCCCTTGAATAATAAGAATATCGATAATCATTGCCCATGATTTTTTCCCTCATTGGGTTTCAACATAAATCACCGTGTCAAGTGTATGATTGATGTGCTTGATTTAATGCATGTTTGATCTTGCTTATTTTATGCTCTGTTATATGCTATGTTTTGCTTCCGCTTCCTAACAAGTGGTATCAGAGCTTAGAGTTGAAGGAGCAAAGAGTGAAAGAGACGAGAATCTGGTAGCTAGATCGAAGAGCTGAGCCGAGTCAAGTGGATGGGTTTTATTACACCATTGTAGGTTTTCCTTATAGCAAAGTGCAACGATCACAAGCACACTTTCGAAATTGTCAAAATTTTGGAATCATTGTGGGCACTACATAGTGCACAATGTAACATCGTCGCGGGCACTACATAGTGCACAGTGCAACATCGTCGTAGGCAGTGCATTACACACAATGCAACATCGTCGCGGGCACTATATAGTGCAAAGTGCGACATCGTCGCAGGCCACAGCTTGACAAGGTGCGACTATTTCTAAATAGTCGCAGGCTACCCTCATTAAAGGTGCGATGATCTTGAAGTATAAAGTTATTTTTTTTAGGCTCAATTTTATAAGCAGTGTTTTTTTTGAAGCTTTTTTTGCTAATGAAGAAAGTGCAGAGTTCCAAGTTTGAGGTGGAAAAGTTCAGTTGTAAGAATAGCTTTGTGCTATGGAAGCTCAACATGCGATATTTTCTTGTGCAACAAGGATTGCAAAAGGCCTTGGCTGGAAATTCAAAGCAACCGACAAGCATGACAGACAAGGACTGGGAGGATATGGATGCAAGATCCCTCAGTACTATTCGTTTGTGTCTGGCAGATGAGGTGTTGTTTAACATCGGTGAAGAGATGACAGCAATAGGTTTGTGGACCAAACTGGAGAGTTTGTATATGACAAAGAACTTGTCAAACTGAATCTTCTTGAAGAGGTAGTTGTACAACTTGCAGATGAAAGAAGGTATGAAAATTGTTGATCACTTGAAGGATTTCAATACTTTGATTTCTCAATTAATTAATATGGAAGTAAAGTTTGAAGATGAGGACAAGGCGGTTATGCTATTGTGTTCGTTGTCTGAGTCTTGGGACCATATGGTCATAACTGTGTGGTTTAACACAATAGATTCATTGATTATGACATTGTTGTGGGAGCTTTGTTTTTTGAGGAGATAAGGAAAACATCTGATAAAGAAACCAAAAAAGTAGAAGCAATGGTAGTCAAAGGTTGATCTACAGAAAGAGGGAAAAATCAGAGGGGTATGTCAAGGTCTAAGTCAAGAGGCAAGAAGAGTAATATGAAATGTTGGTCATGTGGCAAATATGAGCATCTCAAGAAGGACTGCTGAAAAAGACAAAATGCATCCAAGGAGGACTCTACAAAAGAATCAAATGAAGCTAATGTAGTTGAAACAAGTTTAGGTTCCAGTTCAGGTATGGTTGATGAGGTATTGTCTAGTTGTGATGTTTCACATCAACATCAGCATTGGTTTTTATATCCTGGTGTGTCCAGCCACACATGTCTTCATAGACATTGGTTCCCAACTTACCAATATATTGATGATGGTGTTGTTTTTATGGGAAATGATTTTTCTTGTAAAATTGTTGGAGTTGGTAGTGTCTTGATTAAAATGCATGATGGTTCTATAAGAACATTAACAGATGTAAGACATGTACCCGAACTTATAAATAACTTGATATCTTTGGGATTTCTATATTTTGTTGGTTACAAGTGTACAACTCAAGGTGGAGTACTAAAGCTGTCCAAAGGCATCTTAATAGTCATGAAGGAAAATAGGTTCAGGAATCTTTATCAGCTTGAAGGAAGGACAAAAGTAAATCAAGCAGTGGTAGCATCTGAAGATGCAAGTGACTCTGTTCGTTTATGGCATCGACGTTTGGGTCATATGAGAGAGAAAGGGATTAAGGTACAGGTTGATCGTAAATCACTTCCAAGTTTGAAGTTTATGAATTTGAATTTCTGCAAGTATTGTGTTTTTGGAAAATAATGTAGACAAAAGTTTAAAGCAGGAAGGCATATAAGTAAAGGTATCCTTGATTACANGATTAAGGTACAGGTTGATCGTAAATCACTTCCAAGTTTGAAGTTTATGAATTTGAATTTCTGCAAGTATTGTGTTTTTGGAAAATAATGTAGACAAAAGTTTAAAGCAGGAAGGCATATAAGTAAAGGTATCCTTGATTACATTCATTCAGATGTTTGGGGACCATCCCCTACAGTTTCTCTTAGAGAATTTTCATATTTTGTGATATTTATAGATGATTACTCTAGGAAGGTTTGGGTCTATTTACTTAAAAGAAAAGATGATGTATTTAATGCTTTTAAGAAATTCATGGATTTGGATGAAAAGAGCACTGACAGGTCAATCAAGTGTTTAAGGACAAATAATGGACGTGAGTTCACATCTATGGAATTTTAGAACTATTGCAAGGAAGCTAGGATCGAAAGACATAAGAGCACGGTTTATACTCCTCAACAAAATGGCATTGTTGAATGGATGAATAGGACTCTTCTAGAGAGAGAAAGGAGCATGCCCAGTAATGCCAAGATGCAACATGAATTGTGGGAAGAAACAGTTCTTACAACATGCTATCTGATAAATCGGTCACCATCAACTGCAATAAACTGTAAGATTCCAGAAGAGGTATGTACAGGTCATTCGTGTGATTTTTCAAATCTGAGAATATTTGGTTGTGATGCTTATGCTATTATTTCTGAAGATCATCATTCTAAGTTAGATCCTAGATCAAAGGAATATGTCTTTGTTGGTTATGGTGATGGAGTTAAGGGGTATAGACAGTGGGGTCCTACTTCCCACAAACTCATCATAAGAAGAGATGTATTATTTGATGAATACTCACTCTTAAATTCAGAATTGGTTGATGTTGAAGTGAGACAAGAACAGGTACCACAAGTTCAACAAATTCAGTTGGAAAATAAACCATCTTCAGAAAGGTGGGAGCATAAATAAGTTCCAGAAGAAGAAGATGAAAATGTAGATGCATAAAATATCTAGGAAACTGAGGATATGCCTTAACCATCTTTGAGGAGATCTGCACGGGTCAGGAATCCTCCTACAAGGTATGACAATTATGTTTCATTTGTGGCTTTAGTTTCTATTGATGGAGAACCTAGTTGTTTTCGAGAAGCAATTAAGGTATCTGCAAGTGATCAATGGAAGAAATCTATGAAAGAAGAAATGGATTCCTTAGAGAGGAATAAAACATGGGACCTAGTAGAACTTCCAAAGGACATGAAGGTTGTCAGCTACAAGTGGGTCTACAAACTGAAAAAGGGTGATGATGATAAATTCGAAAGGTATAAATCAAGACTGGTAGAAAAAGGGTGCTCTCAAAAGGAAGGTATTGATTTCCATGAGATATTTTCACCAGTTGTGAATCCTGTTTCAGTTCCTGTTATGTTAGCACTAGTTTCTTTTCTTGATCTTGAGTTAGAGAAGCTAGATGTTAAAACACCATTTCTACATGGAGTTTAGATGAGGATATATATATGGAACAACTAGAAAGGTTTGTTTAGGATCGCAATAAAAGGTTTGTTTGCAAACTCAAAAAGTCATTGTATGGACTGAGACAGTCTCCCAGGCAATGGTAGAAGAAGTTTGATTCCTTCATGGTGAGCCTAAATTTTACAAGGAGTGAATGTGATCATTGTGTTTACCTTAAAAAGTTGGAAAATGACATGTTCATTATTTTGGTGTTATATTTTGATGATATGCTTGTGGAAAGCAAGAGAATGGTCAAAATCAATAGGTAAAAAGCTCAGTTGGCTATGGATTTTGATATGAAGAATCCAGGAGTAGCAAAACAAATCTTAGGCATGGAGATAGACAGAGACAGGAAAAATGGTAAGATGTGGTTATCACAACAGAAGTATGTGGAGAAAATACTTTTGAGATTAGGTATGAATAATGTGAAACCTGTACAAATCCCTTTGGCTTCCCATTTCAATCTTTCTTCAGGTTTATGTCCTATTATGACGAAGAAAAGGATTATATGTCTCGTGTAGCATATGTGAATGCAGTGGGAAATTTGATGTATGCGATGGTGAGTACTATACTAGATATTTCACATGCAGTTGGTGTTGTCAGTTGATACATGGAAAATCCAAGAAAAGTGCATTGGGAAGCAGTGAAATGGGTGCTTCGATATCTTAGAGGCACAAGAAGTTATTCTATCACCTATGATGGTTCCATAGATTCAGTTTGCGATTATGTACATTTAGTTTTTGCAGGTGACTTGGATAAAAGGAGATCCACTTCAGGATATGTCTTTACTCTTGCAGGAGGACCTGTTAGTTGGATGCCAAAGCTTCAAAACATAGTCACTTTACCACTACAGAGGCAGAGTATATGACTGCTTCACACACATGTAAGGAGGCAATTTGGTTAAGGGTTTATTGGGTGAGTTTGGAAGGATGCAAGACAAGGTGAAATTATTTTGCGATAGCCAAAGTGCTATTCATTTGGTTAGAAATCCATTTTATCATAGTAAGATGAAGCATATTTCTGTTAAGTACCATTTTGTAAGGCATGTTGTTGATGAAGGTGGAGTGTCTTTGGAAAAAGGTCCATACAAAAGTGAATTCTGCAGACATGTTTACGAAACCAGTTTTGTTAGAGAAGATATGGTGGTGTTTGGCTTCTCTTGGCTTGAAGAAAAGGTGATGAATTAATTAAGGGCATGATATATCAGGTAAATTATTGTCAAGGTGGAGATTGTTGGAAACATGCCAACGAATTTCCTCATGCGGTCACATGCACATGCACATACATGCAACTATGTTAATGCACATGCATGCATTCTATTTATGAACTACTTGTGTAACTATGTGATCTATTCATGATCGGTTTGTATAACTGAGTGATACATGTTCTATATGTGAGCATACCCATAGAGGTGGAGTACAATGTGAGTGCAAGTGTGTGCAAGGAGTAGGGATCAGAGTGTGTGAGGAGAGGATGATTGTATGCCTATGAAAGCTATTGTAATTCTCCCTTGAATAATAATAATATCGATACTCATTGCCCATGTTTTTTTCCCTCATTGGGTTTCAACATAAATCATTGTGTCAAGTGTATGATTGATGTGCTTGGTTTAATGTGTGTTTTATCTTGCTTATTTTATGCTATGTTATATGCTATGTTTTCCTTCCACTCCCTAATACTAACGAAGTGGGATGGGGCTCCCGTGGACCATATATTAAGCATAGGTAAGATGGAATACAAAAAGGAAACAGTTAGAAATTAGTATTGCACACAAAAAAAAACATTTGGATGACAAAACTGTATTAGTGCAAACTGAGAAGAAAAACCCACAGGAAATTCTTCAAACAAGAGTGATACTCACAAAAACGGAAGTAGGGGATAGTGGTTATACTAACACATTCTTCCTTTCCCTTTAAATAAGTAGCTCCTTGACTTTTGAGTTGTTTCCTTTGTGACCCAGAACCCTGTATCCCTAGAAGAAACACCCCGAAGAGTCATGCTCCTAAATTGTTGTGAGTCATACTCGTAAATTGTCATGCCCCTTGTAGATAATGTGAACATGCCATGTGACTTTGTGGTGGGATTAGTTATGATTTAAATCCCTTGTATCACACACTCTCCCCTTCAGTATGTGGCACTTTTCTCCTTTACATATCTCATTTTCTTAATGGCTAATTAAATCACGAATATGTTCTTAACTCTAGGGCCACTTTCTTTACTTAATATTGTATCATAGTAGCGTTAGTTACAAATAATAACAAAGCAAACAATTAAAAAGAATATTAAATAATGACCATATATAGAAATATTACATTACCTCCATAACCATTCGTGCCTAATTCTTAAATGTTTCCATGCATGTGGATCATATTTTAGGAATCAACCACCAAATTTTATGAGGTTTGGGCCTTGGGGTAGTGGCTACAAAAAGTGTATGCTAGGCATCTATGCTAATTTTGTTTTGCTTGAAAAATTAGAGATCAAACAAAAAATTGTGTTTTAACACCTGAATACTGTCCATTTTTTATTAATAATATGTAATCAAGCAGAGACATTAAATTTCTCATCGGATTGTAGGTAAGAATTGGGTACATTTCTCAAAGACAATGTTCCAATTCCAACACCAATATATTTATCATTGTCTATTTTGAGTATGCTAAGTTTAAAGTTGAGAATAGCTAATATTTTTGTTTAAAATCAATGTCTTGTCAAACTAGAATCATTTTTTTGTTCCATTTTGTTGATATATAATTTTATATAATATAAATTTAAAATTATACTAATAAAATTATATAAAGAAACCCTTCGTGACCTCTCTCAACGAGAAATGGTGGCACTAGTTAGGGTTAGAGTCTAATTGCGCATGAAATTTTCTTAAGCACTCCTGATCCATGTGAACATTAGTGGTTTCCCACTTATTCCACTGGCTCAAATCACAATTTTTCTACAGTTTTTTGGGTCCCAAACTTCTGGGGCCATTTTGTGGCACTAAACGATGTTGTTTTGACTTGGAAGTGCCTACTAAATCTTTGTTGGGATGTATTGGGCCATTCATAATATGTACTCCTTGACTAGACCTTTCTAATAGGGTACCGAGCGCCCAAAAATGAGATCGCATGCAAGATTTTCACCATCAGGAAGTTGATGTATCAACTACCCCCATTAGGGCCCGCAAACCTTTTCACGTTTCATCTTCTAGGGTTATAATTTTGGATGTTTAGGGTTTTATCATTTATTCTTTAAGTTAAAAATTCCTTTGGAGCCTCATTATAATCAACTTCTTGTAAATGAGCATAGTTGACACATGTGTCTCTAGAGATATGCTACCACCATTCTAGCTAGCTTGTGTGCTTTGCATTTTATAGTCTTTTGTATTCTAGACAGTCATTAATATAATCTGAGATTTACTGTATTACTATACTCCTTGCAATATATTTGTGTATTTCCTTGTTATATATCTATTATATGTCTTCCTTCATGGTGTTCTCAAAATAATTTAGATTAGTGGTATCAGAGCAATCTACTCCTTCTCGTTCCTAGTGAATTTCCCCGACGAGGAAAGAGTATAGAGAGTTGGGTCTCGAGCTTGTTTCTCTTGAGGACAACTGCTCTCTCCCGCCCAAGAAACCTCCCATGGTGGAAGAAAAGAGGGATGACAAAGAATGATATCATATCAAACTGTTGTTCAAGGAATCCCTCATGCGACAAAGGAACAAGATGATGGATAATTTCTCCCATATACTTCGACGACTACCAACAACAATAGAGGTATCTTCAACCAATAGTCACTTTGGAGGTGTGATGTACTTTAAGGTACAATTTAAATTCTATATTCATTTATTTGAAATCCAGATAGACGACAATGATTTTGAAAATTGGTTAAATTAGCTAGAGAGTTATTTCTTTGTCCAAAAATTTTCGAACAGTGAAAAAATTACCTTCGTGCTTCTTAAGGCCCTTTCCCATGTCATAGATTGGTGGGAGACTTACTATGATAAACATGCAGAGGACGAGTGTGCAATTTTTGGGCCATGACCCACTTGGGAGGATTTTGTTGATGCCCTCAAGGAGAAATAATACCTTGTTGGAAACTATGACGACCAATACATGAGATGGAAAACTTTGCATCAGGAGAGAGAACAAACGGTGTCAGAGTACACCAACACCTTCCATACATTTCCCACAAATAGATATGAGAGTCCCTATACATATCCTCACTAGGATTTTCTTACCGATATATTTTCAAGATTGAGAATAAGTTCAAGAAAAATAATAAGGGAGATTTCAATTCTGAAAACCCATCACAGAAAAATATTGGTAAGGATGGCCCTAAATCCCAGGAAAAAGGACAAATAAAGTATGTGCAGTCCCAGGATAACTAGTCCAACCCACTAGCAAAGAAAGGTAATGGGAAGTCAAAGAAGGAAACTGGAAAGTGGTGAGAGTTCCGAAAAGTCCCTTGGCACAATACTCGTGAATGCCGCTCCAAACAATCATTGTTAGCTAAGACAAAATCCTCAAGGTCATATATTGACTTAGACTCTGATTCAGAACCAAAAAAGGGAAAATAGATCATTGAAACATAACCCAGTGTCACCATTTCTACCACAAAAGTCCATCCAGAGGAACCAAAGGAGCCTGAAGAAGGCGAGTGCCTCTTCCAATCACAGAAGTGGGTGAAGGGGACCCCACTCCATTTTATTGTTGATAGTGGTATCCGAAAGAACCTAATATCAATAGAGTTCTTCAAGAGGTTGAACCTGACAACAACATTGCATATTCATCCATACACCATTGGTTGGCTCAACTAGGGACAAGACATCTGCATCATCCAACAATGTCTCCTACACTATGACATCAAACCCTTTAAAGATGAGGTATTTTGTGATGTTTCCCCCATTGAAGTCTGTGATGTTTTGTTAGGAAAACCATATATTTGGAAGCACATTATTGTTTATGAATCTAGGCTCCATAGTGTCATTATTACTTTGGGAGATAAACTCTAAAAGGTACTGGGGTAGTCCCAACTACTGTGGTCTCTTTGATCTCTACGATGCAGTGCAAAAAGGTGGTCTCTCAGTCCGAGACAATTTTCCTCTTTATCGTTTAGTTGGAAGGTGAATGAAAGGTCACTTCAATGGCCAAAACCTCTGCACAAGGTCTCTCTGCACAACAAAAGTAGGTGGATAAGATAGTAGAAGCGCATAAAGACATATTTTAATCACTTACTGGGGTGCCTGTGCACTATCAGGTAAAGCACTCAATTGATTTGACACCTAGTTCTCCTCTACCTAATGGCCATGTGTACATGTGTTCTGTTATGGATATTGAAAAAAGAAAATTCCATATCAAAGAGATAATTTTGAAGGGCCACATTAGACCAATATCCTCACCTTGAGGGAGCCCAATTGTTCAGGTACAGAAGAAGGATGAGACATGGAGACTTTGTATTGATTACAGATCCCTGAACAAGTCACAGTCAAGAACTGGTACCCAATCCCCTAGATTGATGATGTTCTTTCTTAGCTCAAGAGAGCCAAGTTTTTAGTAAGATTGATCTAAATTTAGGCTACCACTAGATGTCGATTAAGAAAAATGATGTATGGAAGACAACCTTCAAGTCTAAAGAAGGTATCTTCAAGTGGCTAGTCATGCCTTTTGGCTTGACTAATTCCCCAAACACATTTATGCGAATGATGGATGACCTATTGAGGCCATTCAAAAAATCCTTTGTGGTCATATATTTAGATGACATCCTCATCTTCAAAAAAACTTGGGAGGAACATTTAAAGCATATTCATCATGTCTTGGGCACCCTACGACAACACAAGTTATATGCCAATTTGGAGAAGTGTTCCTTCGACATGAAAAGAATACAATATTTGGGATACATCATGGATGAGCAAGGTGTGCATGTGTATCCAATCAAGATCCAATTCATCCACAATTGGTCGACACCAAAGACAATGACAAAGCTCTGCAGCTTCTTGGACCTCGCCAACTTCTACCGTAGGTTTGTATTGGGGTTCTCTCATTTCACTTGGGCCCTAAATTAGGTGACCAAGGGTGGAGTGAAGGCCAAGTTTGTTTGGGATGCATCCCAACAAAAATCATTTAAGGAATTGGAATTCCACCTCTTCTCAACACCTGCCATTATTCTGCAAGATCTATTGAGAGGTGGTCCTTATTCTCTAAGACCTGCAATAGCCATAAGAATTGGAATTCCAACTCTTCTCTACATGGGTATTCAATAGCCTATCACAATGAAAATGATCCAGGATCTATTCATAGATGACATTACATGAATTACAATAAGGGAATAAATAAAATCTTATGTGCAACATGATTAAGGAAGACATAATCATGGAGAAAAGATGAGAAGACTAAAAAGAACATAAGACACGATAACAGAGTTCGTCCCAAGAATGGAATACGTGTTTGGGCCCGCTTCTAAGTGGAGAGGCTTTTATATTATCTTAGGAATAAATTGGCATAAATTACATGGCTATACCTCAAACTGGAAATGGCCTGAAAATCCCCTTCCTGGATCTAAAATCTGATTGCACCAGTGGATTCATGGAGAGAAATCATGTAGAAATGACTGTCAAATCATGAAATTTTGACACTGCTCATCCCAGGCCCCTCCCGGTCTCCTCTCCTCATGAATCATGCAATCCGTATGCAATAAATACTCCAAAACATGCATAAAAATATGTGCTAATACGACACTTTGGTGCATACCCCGAGCTCTAGCAAAAGGTTAGGATTAAATTGATTTTCATGGGCATATTTTCAAACCCATCCATTCGGTTTGCTGACAAATTGGGTTATATTAAGTATTTGGTTGGGGGAGGTCTCTGGGTCAAACCCCACATACCCCCCATTTTAAAGTTTTGTTGTAACAATACATTTAAATATAGTTTTTTTCAAACTATATACAACATAACCATCGAACCTTCCCCTCTAATTAAACCTTTTGGTGCCCATTTCGTTGATGTGATGGGTGAATGGATTTTCGACTGGATTTGATGCGTGGTACATCCTGAAGTTGTGGTATCCATTGGTATATGATGTGTAGCTTCCAGATTATGGGGGTCGTTGGCCAGGTTTGATCGACAACCATTTGTTATGAGGAAAATCTCTCTATGGCTAGGGGTAAACCACAATAGATGTAAATGAATGCAGAAATCAACTCTAATCTCAAGTATTCTATATAAACAAATATGATAGAAAGAAAATATAAAAGGCCTACCTCGTCCAGACGTTCGATGAAGTAAACCGTTGAGCACTTGACTCAAAGAAATACACCTGCAACTTGTCCTCAATAACCAAGAAACACAAGCATATGGTGATAATATATAATGTTAGCACATTCAATAGAATATTCCATCAACATTCATAACAAATACGCCCA
This sequence comes from Picea sitchensis, assembly GCA_010110895.2. Lineage (NCBI taxonomy): Eukaryota > Viridiplantae > Streptophyta > Pinopsida > Pinales > Pinaceae > Picea > Picea sitchensis. The sequence goes on along the minus strand of SNQJ01S0161208.1, from coordinate 14,201 downwards.
TGGAACAACGATTCAAATATTTTCAAGACATTAATGGGATGAGAAAATCGTATTTCTATTAAAATGTAATCAACAAAAGTGAATGAATTACAATCTTCTATGTCAGCACAGTTTGGAACTGAGAAACTAAGTCCCTTCTAGCTGGGCCTCCACCACTTCAATCCTCCACCAAAGGAAATATCATATAAGAGAGACAATGAGGTTCTTAATCAAGTAGGTAAGACCTTGGGGGGTTGAACAATGTGTTCAAACTTAAAAGGATAAAGGGATGCAAACTTAATATGAAGTGAATAATTTCTCCATAGTAAATTTGCTCTCAAAGTTGAATTCTTCTTCTCTTTACCATAGCTCAGATTTGGCCCATTTATAGCCTTCAAGTGGAACTGAAGGGCCGAGTCGAAATGTTTCTAGTATATGGAAGGTCAAGGATCATGGATCTCATGACGTGACATGGAAACCCAACACCATTTTTAATTTTTAGCACAAAACCCAATGTACGTAGGCTATAGTTGTGCAACCTACATCTACACATTTTGTACAATAGGTAGGGTGTGTATATGTGGAAAAATAATGTTTTTGGCTCTGGGATTTTCAAAAAGGGACTTCAAGTCTGCATAGGGAAATGGAATAAGGCCTTTTGAGAAAAGTGCATAGGGTGAGGCAAATCTTACTATAATAGATGCCCCCTAATGTGAGGTTAGAGGAGTATCTATGATGGTCGAAATACATTATAATACCCATAAGTGGAGTAATCGAGACCCATATGGACCAACTAGTTGCTCATGAGAATATTACAATCTGTATTGACATTGCACACATGGCTTCCAATTGAACTACACTGCAGATCCATGTGAAAATATACCAAATAGATGTCCATGGCCATGAATAGGAAATACAAAGGTGGTTACATGCCAGAGGCTTTCATAGTCACGAACAAGGCCTAGTAAAACCAGTGTCAAAATCAATCTGAAGATATATATATATATATACAATGGGGTACAATATGATCTCCCATGGTCATTGAAGTCACATAGGTACTAGTCCAATGAAAGGTAGAAACAACTCAGGAAATATGAGACTATGAACTGATGTCTTAAAGTATTCTACACGATCCACCAAATATGCAAGTCTACATTGTGTGAATAAAGGAGTTGAGGTCGAACAAAATGAGACATCGTTTGATTACCTATCATTAAGGTATACCATTAACAAACACGAGAAAGCCTATGGATAATGAAAGTAGGTATCAAGTCACCGAGTATATTCTTAAAACTATGAATAAAGGTTTCGAGGTCGAACACTTGAAGAATCCATCAATCAAGAGACATTGATGCATTCCCAACTATTGATGGAGGGAGAACCTACCACTAATGACTGCAATCCTCGAGGTACTCATAGGACTCTAGGTCTGATTTCCAGAATAGATGGTCTGAAGTTGATGGAAGGAGACCCGTAGAGAGGAGAGCATTGATGAATCTCTCATCATTAAGCATGAGGTATAAAGCGGGAGCTTGATGATTTGGAGGAAATTGGATGAAGAACATGTTCACAAACCAACGACCTTTTGCATATTTTGCTTGTACCAGATGAAAGCAGTGCATGAAAAAGACCCTCTGAATAACATCCAATAAGGAAAATTGTTGACAAAGGAGAGGAAACCACCAATAAGACTAATGGCATCCAAGACACTGCATGAATCCCAATGTGTGAATAGATGTCTTGTCGTTGAACACAAGGGAAACCACCCAGTCAGTGACCAATGATGAAAATTCGATTGTTGGGTTCAAGGTTACCTATCAATGACGAAAGTAGGACCAAGGTGCACGATAGGACTACAAATTCATGTAATTTTGAGACACACTGAGGGTATGGATGACATGCAAAGTCAATAGTTCTGAGGAATGGTCGACACAGGTTGATAAACATCCTTTGAACAAGAGCATGAGACATATGGAAGAATCTGGCAGCATAGACTCAATGATGAAACTTTGAGATATAGGAGGAATCAATCAAACTCTCCATAGGGACTGGAAGACTAACTAGTCGGGGGAGTAAACTCTCTGTAATGAGATCAGATTCCTAAGGTCTTGCTAAACCCAAATTTTTTATGACAAGTGGACTCAAAATTTTTATGCTATGTTCAAAGGAGACATGTCTGCTGCCAATATGATCCAGGTGGATATCGGTGGCCACCCACCTTTTCCGATAGGCTCAAAATTGTTTTCTGACAATTTTGGCAATTTACTATTTTTAGCAGGTTTTAACTTCCGGGGCCATTTTGAGGGCCTAAATGAATTTTTTTCGCGATTGAGGTTCTCAATTATAGTCAAATGCATAATTGAGCCCCCAAAATGAATCTCCTCGATGATACCTTTCCAACGAGCTATCACACGCCTAAAACAGAGATCGTATGCAAAAGTTACGACCCCGGGAAGTTGATGCACCAACTTACCCAAACGGGGCCCCAATGACTTTTGGCGACTCATTTCCTAGGGTTAGGTTTTTGGATGTCTAGGACTTTTTGCATTCTCAATTATTGTAAAAAGGCCTCCAGAGCCTCATTGTAACCATCTTCTTGCGAATGCGAGTAGCCGTCACAGCTCTTCTCAGAGATAAGCTGCCACCATTCTAGCGAGTCTTTCACTCTGTATTTTTACAGTCTCTGTACATTTCTTTCATTAATAGAAATCGTGTATTACTGTATCTCTGTGTTTATGGTTGCATCT
>SNQJ01S0161208.1:0-11465 GCA_010110895.2 Picea sitchensis | reverse complement strand
CGAGTAGCCGTCACATCTCTTCTCAGAGATAAGCTGCCACCATTCTAGCGAGTCTTTCACTCTGTATTTTTACAGTCTCTGTACATTTCTTTCATTAAGAGAAATCATTTATTACTGTATCTCTGTGTTTATGGTTGCATCTCTGATAAATTTCTGTTATAATACTGGATATACGCAATATCTCTGTGCATTTCTTTATTATATCTCCGCTCTCATTTCGTGCCGAAAATAATCCGGATCACAATATAAGATAGTATTCATTTTCCGCCTATCTTTTTTTGTTTTTTCATAGTCAAATGAATTCTATGATACAGAGGAGGAAACAAGTGTCACAAGTAAGCAATCTAGTTCCAATAGTTGAAGATATCAATGCTCAATGCAAGGAGGTGCATGCGGGATAAGGACACTTAGGGGAATGTTTCCTCTTGGGTATAGGGTGTCAAGATGCAAAATATATAAACAAGGCTCTTCTTGGCTGATGATGCAAACTGTTGAGGTCAAAGGATTATAACACAAAAGCGAGAATCAACAATAGGATCAATACTACAAGAAAGAGGATGAGATGCAATTACAAATTAACGCCAAAAAATGTCTTTTTTCGTAATCTTAGTCTACTTGGTTTGAAAAAGGGATAAACTTGCACCAAATAGACATCCCTTCAAATCTAATTTACGAGTGTGAAAGAGACAAGTTCACTCGAAAATCTTTTTGTGTTTTGAGAGAGTCAGAAAAGAGCTTAAATCAGACTCAATTGGGAGTCCTCTAGGTATAGGTCTGCATGTTTATGAGTAAGAAATAAGTTTCTAACATAAATTCATGTATTAGATATAAGGGACTCCCTGTCCTATGGAAAAAAATATCTACATGGGCACCGAATGAAGTAGGGACTCCTGGTCCTGCATTCTCCTGTAACATCACATCCTCTAGTGATAACAATAAATCTGGGATTCGCTCCATGAGGTTCCATTGATATCAGTTGCACTTGTTGGTTCCCACCCCGTCTTTCCTGAAGTTTCACCAGTAATACTGGACAATCTTCAATAACATGTTGAAATGAGTTGTAGTAGATACAAGTGGTACAAGGGTTCTGAAAGACCCTTACCAAGTGACCTGGCTGGGTGCAATTATAACAAATGATTTGACCTCGACCTTGAGCCATGCCTCCTCCTCATCATCTTCCTTTGAATCCACCATGAGGGTTGAATTTTCCTCTTCCCGGGGAATTAAACTACGTAGGATTTCCCCCCTGCCGCATCTCTCCTTGAATTTTGTATGTGTCCCTTGACCTTTCATGCAAGAGGTCAGAGGACCTACAGTCCTTATCATCATGCCCCACAGATTTATAGAATGTGTAGTAAAGATTGGTAGGTGTCTGGACATATTTTTTCATGTAATAACATTCGCCAGGGCGATGTCTATTTCTACATACCTCACACTAGGGTAGAGTAACCTTCTTCAAAGGGCTCAGAGCTCAAGAGGCTAAGTACTCATTAAATAGGGGACAATGCTCCTTGTCATGGCTCTCTTATTTACATCTGATACACCAAATTTCTTCTCTTTTATCTTTTCCCTTTTCTTTCTTCATATCTTTGACCTATAGAGACAAGCTAGTTAGATGACTCAAAATTTGATTCATACCTGAGTTGTATTCTCCCATAGGGGTTGATTCTAGTTTCATGGAAATATCCAGTGTGTCATCCTGCGAAGCGACCTTCTGTTGCATCAAAGGAACTCTGATGTGTGGTAAGAGGGAATCAATGAACCATTCCTTATTCTTCTCGTTTGGAATCTAAAAGCTCAAGTGGCTTGTCAAGGTCTCAAACCTCTAATCAAAATCCCAAAAAGGTTCAACTCCTCTCTGCTTGATTTCTTTCAGTTTTGTAATGCACTTCGACTCCGAATTGGGTTTCTTTAATTATTCACTCAACGCAATATTGATAGCGTTCAGTGGTTTAGGTTGTACAGTTACTTTAAAAAACTTCATGTACCAACTCAATGCACGGTCTCTCAAGGTAGTACTAAACTGAGCTCTCTTAACAACTTCATCATTGAATTACTTAATACTCCAGACATCTTCGCATAAGAACCCGTGTTGATCAAGATTTTCAGATCCATCTCCTCTAAAGATAGGTAATCTCATTTGATATGCCATATATATTCCTAGGTTTCTTGACTGAGTATGTATTCAACTGCTAGTAATAGTGCTATGATAACTTTGACTACTCTAGTTACTTAATGTTGCTAAAACAACATGAGGAGTAGTAGTACTTACTTCGACGGTAGGCACAGTCCCTGAAGTTACTGATTCTTCTCGGTGAGATTATTCAATCTTCCCTTACTCTTCAGTGAGGACTCTGAATACTCTTTGTTCAATAAATCTTCTTCTTCTCCACTATAGAACCCTTTGTCCTGTGCTAGTGGTTCGTGATTCTTCTCAAACAGGTTCACCAGAGGGACCTCCCTGAATGATCTCCCACTGCACGTGTGTCCAACCCATGTGTCGTTGTCATTTTTGGAGTTCTTGAACATTAGCTTTTCATTCCGACTGATTAATGTATCTTCAATATGTTCTTCTCATGCAATAAAATCTTGATCTTCAACTTCAAAAAGTGTAAAAAAATTCCTCTAGGCCCCTTAAAGAAATATCTATCGGCTTGGCTATATGACTCTAATCTATCAATAGAAAACTCATTAATGTACCCTCCAATAGTGCTATCAAGCCAGTGATATACTACTCTTGACACAGCGTTATCAACTCTCTTGACCTTCTTGATCAACGTTAACTTCCAAACCACATATGGTCTAGATATGATTTCAAATTGGGTATCTGCTAATCTGGATAACCACTCATATAGCTCCTTATGAACTCCTCCAAAGAAAATATCATGTATATCAGTAAAGATATACCTTCCCAACCAATCCTCTGTACTAATTCTATGGTTCTTGTTATGAGATTCAGCGAAGTCCTTCTCTTGTTCTTATATCCACTTATGAATTTATGTCTTCGATGGGAACCACCTTGACATTCCCTCAAGAATATCCCGGTCCCGACAATGGAACCATTTGTTGTCATGGGGGAATACCTAGGGTTCAACTCTAGCAGTGCACCAGAAAGACCTAACTACTGGCCCTTTCAACAACACCTGTGAAGCAGATGCAGTCTCACTCGAAGTAGCAATAGGGGGTTGCATGACACAGGTGTCTACAACCAAAGGAAATGAAGAGTGGATACAGAGAAACAACACAAAACAATCTAGTTATTCTTTATCTCTCTTAAGCCTACTCTGCAAGTTATATCTCAGATCTAACATAATAATGCAATAACAATATATCAGATAGAAAAGAACACGACATCAATCACACATAACAACAAGTTATACGTGGTTCACCCTCTCCCTAGGGATACATCCACACAACTATGTTTCTTGATATATTATATGAAAACATATAGTTCTATCTTCTCACTTAGCTTACATGTCTCTCTCTCTTTCTCTTCTTCTCTCCCCTCCCTACACACCCAGCTACAGGGTTGATCTTTGCACCTAGATGAAGATCTTACAATACAAGAATACTCTTACAACACAATGCTTCTCTCACACAACAATGATAATCATGATTCTCAACCTTAGCCTTCACCTTCACCAACCCTCCCGACTCTTTTTGGGATTTATTTATACATTACAATGACTCTCCGACAACCTTAGACCAAAGACTAATTGTCAAAACTCTAAATACCAAAACCCTAGGTCCCACGCAACCCATATCTTAAGGGCTTCGCTAGCCTATTCTTCCATCTTTTCCATGAGGTGATTCAAAGCATCCGTTGGGGGAGTTTTTCGCTTGCTGAGTTTTCCAAGATCCATCTTCTTTGTTAATATTTCTTCCTTGATCTTCTCTTTCAATGAATCGCTTTCTCTTAATTTGATCCTTCTTTTCTACTTCTTTGACCACTTCAACCCATTCTCGGTTAATGTGCCTTCTGCTCAGTTCATACTTCGCTCTTCTTCCTTAACCTTTTCTTCCTTCCATAACCAAGGGCCAACATAATGTTGGGTATTAGGAGGAGCTATTCTCGATTCAACCAATTATATGTTTCAGAGAAAACCCAAGTTTTGGTGACCTCATTTGTTTTATATAAATATGGGGAGTGATCAAATTGACCATCTTATCGATCTCTTACTTTAGATCCAAGGTATCAGGATTGTGATGATAAAGCCTCATTCTCCATAGTTTTATATACATATTTGTTGATGGTCAAATATTCATGATCATCCTTTTCACTATCAGAAGATTCTCCTTCTCTATCGAAGGAATTGTCCTCATTTCTTTGCTCACCTCCCAGATTCAAAATATTTACTTTTCCATTGCTGTAATTTCTCCTTTCCATGCCAATATTTTAGGCATAATCTAGGGAGGAATATTGGATAGAGCTTCAAGGTTAGGTAATCATACGATTGATAACTCAGGTGATGATTGATATATGGTAAGTGTGATGATTCTCTGAATAATAGATAGGTATTCCCATTGGTAAGGGATAGAATTTCTTGGTATTCAAATTCACTCTTATTAGGGGAGGAATTTATTTAGTAATGACACCAAATAAATGGGTGAGGTAACCCCATTCCCCATTACCACAATTAGGAGATTATAAATAGATACAACTATTTAAACATTCATACATATTACCGGGCGTTGTCCTCGACTCTTCCATCTTGCCTATTCTAGTGGTTTCAGTCCCTCCCCGCATTGAGAAGAAAAAGACAATCCCCCAGGGGTAAACTACACTCTTTCATTCATCCACTCTGTTAAATCCTCTACCAATGTCAAAGTGTCAGTCATTCATCCATGTCATTTTTCTCCTTGCATCCAGTTCTAGGGAGACAGTTTCAAGAACTTCATTTCTTATTATTCACTAAGATTATTTCATTTTCCCTAATGAAGTATGGAGTTAATCAAATATTACTAGAAGTGATCTTCTAACCTCTAGGATCGGTACATAGGAGATATTTTAAGCTTCACTTCATCATTGATATTTGGAGAGGGGAGAGTTGCAATGATGAGGGGACTAGAAACTAGTATAATATAGATGTAATTAACTAGAAAAATAAGGCTATGGATTTAGGATGAGAAGTTGGATTTGATTATGGGATATCCATTGAAAAACAATTGAAACAAGAAGGCCTCAAAATCATGAATGACATTATATATGTTTACAAACTTCCAACATTAATAATTCATGCAGATAAAGGTCCTCGAAGTGGATTGGTATTTAAATTTCTTAATTAAGGTTCCTTTGTGACTCACCCACAACAACCCATTCATAATATCTCTTGAAGGAGATATTCTGAGCGGGTTCCCCTCGTACTAAATTTTGTTTACAAGGTACTATATTATTATGCACACATAAAGGAATTGGCACAGGGGAATTGTTCTTTTTTATATACATTCTGAAAGTCCTCTCTTTTACTACTATTTACATTTTGAAACTGAGTGTTTACTCTCTTTTCTACAATCATCATTGTTTTCTCAATCTTCATAATCTTATTCAGATTAATAACATCGCCCATTTTTATTATTTTCCGTTTTGGAGTAATATTTCTCATGACCAATTTCCAACTCCAATAAACACAGTCTGATGGACCACGTTTGTAACTTTTCCATATATTAATTAACACTTCAATCAATCATCAGTACAAATATAAACATGTGAATGTCGAAACATTATACCTACACGATGACATCCTTATGACTTGTCCGGCGTCAATAGGTCCACGTTGTTTCAAAACACATATTCATCCATGCTTTTATTTTTTGTTTTCTCGAAGAAAGAAATTACCCGAGGAAGGGAATATTCTTCGATAGCCTTCCTATCAGAGCCGCAAAACCTCCCCAATCTCTTGAACATCGATTGATAAGCTCTGAATACACTCCCCTAACCTTTTTCAAACTTTTAGTTTCGACATGAGAATCGAGATTGAACAGGAATATTATTTAATGCTCTCATTTCAGAGTGTGAATAAAAGGATCAATTGTTTCACTCTGATAGAATCAACTCTGAAAGACTTTTCCACAAACCTTTGTGCTCCTAGTACTTTGACACAAAATTCAATATAAGGAGGGAATATTCTTTGATGCTTCGTCATCAGAGTACGATTACAATGGTAAGTTTTTTCCCCAAAAGAAACGAATCTGAAAGCTCATTTAACCATTTGCATCCTTCGCCTTTCGACATGAAAATCAATTCCTAAAAGGAATATTATTTGATTCCTTTTATTCATAGTTATAAAATTTCCTGAGTCTGCTGAGCTCTGAATAGGAAGATCTGACGACGCACAGTCAATCCCTCACAATCTTACACCATCGGCACACAAACTAATGCTTAAAAGGAATATTCTTTGATTCCTTCTCTTCAGAGAAAAACTAATCCATCACTATTCCTCCTCCAATAACAACAACTTTGAAAGACCATAGTTTTAAATTTTCACCCATTTTCGATTTTGATACACATATTTGGGCAATCTAAGCTTTCTAATCACATTAATGGTGAAATGACACATTGGTTTTGAACTGGTCATAGTACAATGAACATTCAATTTGTGAATTAAGATAATTAAATGCCTATATGATGATCATGAAACCCTCATTGAGATAATATATTTTTTTCATATGATAAGCAATCGCTCCGTTCTGCATTAATCATCTCTAAAACTCCCTAGAAGAATTGTTTTCACTATAATCAAAGGTTTCCTGTTGTTTTGAATTATGTTATTGGATTATTTTTCGTTATTCAGATAACTGATGATTATTATGGTAATTACAGGATACAAACAACAAGCTATGGTGAGTAAAACAACCATAAGATCTAGGAATTTGGAACCTTTTGCTTCAACTTCTACACCTGAATATTCTTCCCTCCAGAAAAGGTTTCAGTGACAGATATGACCTACCACAACAAAGAAGATAATTCCATGAGATATGAAGAGATATTTAGGATATTCAATATTGGATATTTTCCTTTGAATGATGAAGACCTCGAAGTGTATCAGAACATCCAAAAGAGAGGAATTAATTTGGTAGTTGCATGACCTACATTATTCCGTTACAATGAAGCAACCCATTGATGTTTTGAGCATTTTGACCCTAGCCCTACCACAATTGTAAATAAATCCAGATGAAAGATAACATCTTTGCGCATTGAACATGTCAGTACAAGATATCACCTTCCTGGACCTGCATACCCCCTTAATGAACCTTTCCTAAAAGGGTTTGGTCAAAACAAAAAAAGGCCCAACCAAGTTACTAAAGAACTTCTTGGTAGACGAAGACAAAAGTTTCAATCAAGGGAAGAAGATTATCTCTACACAAGAGTTAAAGGAACCCTACAAAATTTTGATAGTGATGCTTAACCGATTATACGATGAAAATAAGTGCACACATTTTCAGACAAATTTGTTACCTATGTCCCATACCATTGTGAAGACATGACAAGTGTTCAACTAGGAAGAAATATTGACTTTCAACATATGTCTCAATGTAAAAAATGTACCAGGTATGAAAGAGCCATGTTTCTACATGTCTTCTTATTTAATTGATGCCATATGTTCATGAATCCTATTTCCTAACCTTGGTTGGAATTGGGGCCAAGATCACCCCCCTTTCCATGTGTATTGATTTGAGTTGTGGTGCATAAAATAAAAGAGTCATTTCTATAACATATGTGATCATTTACTCTCCCCTCTTTACACTATCATTTTTTGGTTCCCAAGGTATATAATTTCAATTGAAGCTAGAGCGGGTATGAAAGGGATAGTTGACTAGTACCTAGGGAAGAATTACACCTATGTCAGAGTATATGGAACTATAGGAGCCCCTCATATTTTTCCATATTTCATCCCAGATCACCTTTTAATGAGAGAAATATCTCATCAAACCATCAAAATAGGGGTTACCTCCTTTCTCATGAGAAATAGTAAAAAGATTTGGCCTCTGTTTTCTATTCAGATAGCAAAATATAGTATATTAAATGGGAAACATGCCAGAAAAGAAGCATAGTCTCTGCAAGATTTATTTTAATACCTGGGAAGTGAAAAAGAACATGACCCGCATGAGTTAGCAATGAGCCATGTTAGAGCTATGGTTCTTAATCATTTTAATATTCATGTTGTAGATTTTTATGAATACAGGTTGAAAGGAGTTATATTTTATGAAGAGGTATTACATAAATTTCTTGATGATGCTACCAGGAAAGAAATCCAAGTTTAACAAGAAGAAATGAAGAAGTTTCATTAAAACCAATTTCTAATATTGTTGAAAGAGGATCAAAATAAATCAATCACCAAAGAGCAAGAGAAGATCAAGAAAGATGAGGAATTGGAGCAGAAGAGGTTGAAAGTCAATGTTGAGTATCAAAGAAGACAAGCCGAGGTAGAAGCTAAAAGGAAAGATGAAGAGGCCGAGGAATTCAAAAAAGGGAGTGAAAAAGAAGTAGCTAAAGTAGAGGCCAAAAGACCTGCTGAAGAAGATGAGGCCCAAAAAAGATAAAATGAAAGGGAAGCAGCTGAAGCAGAAGCTAAAAGAAAGGAAGATGAACAATTGGAGAAACATAAGTAAAATTAAGCCTGCATGGGTGTGGTCTAGTGTCCAACGAATGTGTTGTTAAGGCATTTGTGTTGCTAAGAAGGTCACGATTTAAAACCTCATCTTATTTGGAGGCTAGGCTTGCAGGCGGTGTGGTTATCCCTAGGGTTTATAAGGAAGTCAAAGGGATTCAACCTCGTGTCACACGAGCCAGATACCGTCGTCATTATAGATTCCCCTAGATACAAAAAAAAACATAAGAAAAAATAATTAAGTAAAACCCCAGGCATCCCATCGACTCCTAATTTGGTCATGGTGAACATTTCACCCCATGAATACACCCTCCTTAATTCCATTCCAGGTAATACCACCTTTTCTTCACAAACTATGAGTTTTGAAGGTGGCGTAGTGGTTGTTGGAGATTATTATTACGATGACAAGATGAAGAGAATTGAAAAAATTTTAAACAAAGGAAAATGGGAGAGTCTACTAATTCTAGGTCATCTATAGGGAGAGTTGTGGAATGGAAATATGGGCCTGACCTAGAGGAAAATGTTGTACACACACCTTCTCCTCTCCATGCATTTGTAGGATTAAATGCTTCATCTTTTCTTGGGGTTACCAATGCCTTAAGTACAACATGAAACACAATCATTCAGCTGGAAATATAATTGAAGAAATAAAATGATGACATCTCTGTAGAGTTCCTAAAATATGTTGAGAAAAAGGACAAACAACATTAAGAAGAAATTCATAAGACTGTGCGGGATGTAAGGGATGAGCTCATGTCATAATTTGAAAGAGCCACCAGAGTAGTTGATCACCTCAAGACAAAGAAACTCAAAATAGTGTTGCAAACCTAGAAGGATGAATTGAATGTTGAATTTAATCAGAGATCATAGTCATAATGGAACACCCATTTAGAAGACTTGGAATCTACAAAGGTAAATCTTTGTGAAGAAATTGAGCAGATCAAGAGGGAACATGCAAAGGAGATATCTCATTTGCAGACTAAGCTAGATGAAGCCAAAATGTCCGTTGAAAAACAAAGACTTTAGATAAAGGGATTAGAACAAGACAATGAAAATATTAAAGAAGTTCTGGAGGAGAGCAAGGAAAAGACTCTAGCCTTAGACACAATCAATGCACATGAATTAGACCTAAAAACAATCTTAGGATTGAGAAGAAGGAATTTTTATGCCTTCTAAATTATATGTAGACCATTTAGGATGATCAATTGAGTCTTGAAGACCAAATCGTTGAAATCATGGATCAATACCAAAAGGAAAATGATGCATTCGATGGGATCGTCGATTGACAATGAGTATATAAAAATCCCCCAGCTACATTGCCATGATATTATAGAAAGGAAAGGATAAAATACCAAGTATTCTATGATACTTGGAAGCCTCTATTAAAATATGTCCAAGCCATCGAAAATAAAACATATGAGACATACAAATGACTATGGAATAGTTGTGATGATCTTTTAGAAGAATTCAAGATGCAGGTGATGCCCCCCATAGATGAATCAATACCTGCTAAAATTAGGATAAGTGAGGTGGAGAAGCACAAGGAAACTAATAGGGTGAACATTGAGAATTTAAATAAGGTAAATAAATACTCTCTTGAAGAGTATGTATTGGTACCTATCAAAATCATCACTATGGCCCAAGACTTTATCAAACACAAAATGCGAGAATTAAAACAAGAATTTTCGCCGAGGTTTGTGACGGTGAATTGGATGTTGAAAAGATGCAGTCAAAGAAGTTACAAAAGGTCATGGATAATTATTCACTCTGGAAGGAATATTTGGACCTTATGTAGATGCAAAAGAACCCATGATGATCTCAATTTTCATAACTACTTAAATTGTCCCATCCTTTCTTTTTGTAATCTTGATAAGAAAAAGGAATGCAAAGAGTGAGTTTTGTAAACTATTTTTTTCATATGATTGAATCTCATTAATGTAAATAGTCATCGAATAGTTATAAAAGGAATGACTGTAAATGAGAAAAGGATTTTGGACTCGAATTGTAGCAGAACAATACTTCTATTGTATGTGAATTTGAATAAGAGAGATTTTAAAAAATTTGGTACAAATGTGTATGAATAAAACTATTATGTTTATGCATGTTTATTTCTGTGAATGTGTAGATTTTAGTTTAATGAACTAATTATAGACTATTTTCCATATCTCCACAATTTCCATTATTTTCATTTTAAGAGAAATGCCAATATAATGAGTTGGTGAATCAATTACTCATAACTAACCCATTATATTGTTAAGTTTTCATATTCCTTGCTTTATGAATTATTTATGTGCAAGTGATAAAATGTTTAACTGCACTTATTTTTTTATAGATTGATCCGAATCAACATAGGATAGAAAAGAATAGGAATGCATCTTAGGAAAATGAATAATCATTTTAGTCTAGATTAGTTCTTTAGAATTTTAATTCATCTCAGAACATTCTGTTCTCAGATTCATATTTAGATAATTAGTTAGATTGGCAACCATGCCAATATTTTGGCTGGAAACACTATCCCAAACGAGAGTGGGTCTAATTGGGACCTGCCATCGGGAGTTCTCCCTTACCTGCTTGAACGGGTCTTTCAGGACCATCAACAAGATCTAGGGAATATGTCTTGAGAAAATGTTTTCTCTAGGGTTTCCACATTCAAGTTAATCTTTGCAGTTAGAAAAATCCACTATTGTATTTTAATAATTTAATGGATATATTTCTGTCTAGAATATGTAGTGTCCCCAAGGCCAAGCCCCATTGCAAACCATGTTCTGAAAGAAATTGTAATTATGTTTTATAGGCTGGTGAGCCAAGTTTTTATAAGTTGGTGGCTTATGTGATTGTTAGGCTAGAGAGCCTAAG
>SNQJ01S0161202.1:0-30273 GCA_010110895.2 Picea sitchensis | reverse complement strand
TTATTTTCATAATCCCATAATCGATAACCAAAATCATTAACACCGTATCCAATAAAGGTACACTTCTTGGATTTAGACTCAAGCTTTGTTCTATTTTCTTTATCAATATGGACAAATGCTTCACAACCAAAAATTTTCAAAAAAGAATAGTTTACCTTTTTTCCTATCCATTCCTCCTCTGGAATTATACCATCCAAAGAGATTGAAGGTCCTTTGTTTATTAAGTAAACATCAGTATCTATAGAATCTACCCAGAACTGTAAGGGAAAACTGGCATGCAATCTCATACTCCTTGCACGCTCCATGATTGTCTTGTTCATCCTTTCTAACACACCATTTTCTTGTGGTGTTCTTGGAACTGTCTTCTCTCTACGAACCCCATGGTATGAATAGTAATCATCAAACTCCTTGCTGCAATATTCACCTCCATTATCTGATCTGAGACACTTCAAACTTTTTCCTGTCTCGTTCTCAACTAAAGCTTTCCATTTCTTAAAAGTATCAAAAACATTAGAATTTTGTCGAATGCAATAAACCCAAGTTTTTCTAGTTGCATCATCAATAAAAGTAACATAATAACGAGATACACCAAGAGATGATACCTGAGCTGGTCCCCATACATCTGTATGCACAATATCTAACCTTTCATTCTTCTTTTCTTTTCCAACTCTGAGAAATATGACTCTCTTTTGTTTTCCATAAACACGATGCTCACAGAAGTCCAAATCAAATTGTTTAAGATTTGGAAACAAATTTCTTTTGTGAAGTATCTGCATACCCTTCTCACTCATGTGTCCCAGCCTATGATTCCACAGTGTTGTATCCACTCCTGTAGAAGCTAAAGAGATAGAAGAGTCAGTATTACCAGTACATAAATACAATGTACCTACCTTCTCTCCCTTTTCTATCACCAATGATCCTTTGATGACCTTCCACGTCTTATCTGTAAATATTGATACCAACCTTCACTTGCCAACTGCCCTGTTGAAATTAGATTTTTCCTTAAATATGGAACATGTCTTACCTCTTTCAACAACCATTGGTTTCCATTGCGTTGCTTTATTTTTACCTTTCCCATTCCAATAATTTTGCATGGTGCATCATCACCCAAATGAACCTGTCCAAAATCACCTTGAACATAATCTAGAAAATGTTTCTTATGGGGTGTGGAATGAAATGAAGCCCCTGAATATACTACCCAAGACTCAGAAATATTATCTACAAAAAGAATCAAAGCATCTTGTAACACATCACCTGTTACATTTGCTTCCTGATTTCTCTCCGGTTGTCCATCTCTTTGATTCTTTGGAGCTCTGCAGTCTTTCTTCAGATGTCCTTTCTTCCCACAATTCTAGCACTCTATCTTTCCAAGTATATATTTGGATATGCCCTTCCTAGAATTCCCGCGGTTCCCTGGGCCCTTTCCTCTATCCTTTTGTCTTCCCCTATTATGCATGTTCAATGCATTACCTGATGTCTCACCTATGTTTTTCCGTCGCATTTCCTCACTAAGGATAACACCAACAGCATCATCAAATTTTAAAGTATTTGAACCAGAGACAAAGTTTCTTACAACCATGACCAAGTTGTTCCAACTTTATGGAAATGAGCACAAGATTAGAAGAGCCCTAACCTCATCATCAAAGTCCACTTTTACAGAACTTAGTTGATTAGTAACCTTATTAAATTCATTTAAATGATCTGTAATAGACCCACCTTCTAACATATTCATATTAAATAATCTCTTAATTAGAAATACCTTATTATACACCGAGGGTTTTTCATACAGTTTATCCAATGCATCCATCAGATCCTTTGTTGTCTTTTCTTTCAAAATATTGAAAGCCACCGATGCTACCAAGCTCAACCGTATCGTTCCTAGAGCCTTTCTGTCAAGAATCTCCCATTCTTCGTCCTTCATGGCCGTCGACTTCTTTGCTACTCCTCCCAATGGTAGGAATAGATCCTTCTGATATAAATAATCTTCCATCTACATCTTCCATAACTGGTAGTTTTGGCCGTTAAATTTCTTGACCCTAAACTTTCCATCTTCCGACATTGCTCCCACTTGAACTAGGAACCCTCTTTTCCTGCGAGTTACCTTTCCCTCTGATGCCAATTTTTAGAAAAATAGGACTCTGGAGCAATAAAATAAAACAAATACGGAAACAAAACACAGAATATACACAATACAATAGAGACACAGATTTACGTGGTTCACCCAGTGTGGGCTACATCCACGAGAGAAATTGCCAGGTCCTTCCTTTATTATTATCCAACAAAATGAAGGGATACAACCTACAGTGAAACCCATTGTAACTTAATCTTCTTTCTCTCACAGTCCCCTCTCTCAGAATACAATACTCACCATAATGCATAACCACAATACATTTCCCTCATAACAGAGGGTTGCCTTCTAGGGAAAAAAACCCTAACATAATTTCTAACGTTAGATATGTGACCTTATAATGAACGGTCCATATTTACTATGAAATTACAATATACTTTTACAAGGCAATTTTTCCTTTGAGGGCTTCACCCTCGAAGCCCCCAGCTGGGGGGATAGCCCCCCCGGACCCCGCAGAGCGGGTACCCCCCCTATGCACTTCCTCACATGAAAGAGTGTACATACTTCTGGGGTGTAAAGTCTTCATGGGGTATAAACACTGCTGAAAGCAAGGACCTCTGAATCAGGAAGATAATCAGGCTCCACAACCAACACTACGTAACACTGACTTTCAGTTTGTATAGTGCCTTGGTTGGTATCCGCCCCATAACCAACTGTATCTATGCCAGATCTTTCAAGGGTGTCAGGCCCATAATCTCATCTATGCGCAACATGTTGGGTGTAAAGTGGAAGGTTAGTCTCGCATGTGCTATTGTTTGGATCATATCTCATTCGCTTGGCGCAGCCTTGGCTCCTGCTGCAAATGCTGCAGAGAATGGATTTGTTCCTTTGTCCGCCCTCTATGCTTCTCTGATTTACTCTAGGACCTACCTCATGTCGGAGATCTCATCCTAAATTCAGTCCCTTTCATGTTGGGCATATTAGAGCTCCTCAACTTCTCGGTCATGGACTCTTTCGGCCACAAGGTCCACACCATCCTTGGTGATTGTATATTCTAGAGATGTCTTGTGCGCCTTGGCCTTCTTGTACACACCCCCATTGTGTATGATCGACCTCTTGGTCTGACCTTGTTCCTGTTGGGTAGCACTTGATTTGGTTCCTTGTGCTGTCTCATCCCCTTTTTCTTGTTCTTTCGATGCCTGGGTTGTTTTCTTTTTCCCGGCCTACGTACCTTTATTTTATGCACCCTCTTTATTTTTTTCTTCTGGCTTCTAACTTGGATTTGGATTCTTGGGTGCATATTTATCTCCAAAAGGTGTCTATTCTTTCCCTGCATCAATCTCCTTATCTGTGGGCATCTCTTGAATCAAATATGGAACTCTCGAGTCATCTTTCCAGTCCTTGATGGCCATCTCTACATCCTCTTCCCTGACGCAATATCGCAGTTGTATCCATTTCTTCTCGGGATGCGTTCGTTCTTGGATCCATATGGTATGCCTAGTTTCTTTGAAGTTGGCGATGTCCCGATATTGCGCGACCACTTCTGGAGTAATTTTCCAAGTGTTGGAAATTATTTCTTGGAGGTCGTTGTAATACCCCGTGAACATGCTTTCATTTTCACTTCTAGATTTGGAGTCCGAAGTGCTCCCCAACGATATGTACCATGTTGCGTGGAAACGACTGGTCCACTCAAAAAACTATGTGTACTTGGGGTCCCTCCATCCGATCATGGCAATCAAGATGAGTAGCCAAGAGTAATGAAACTTTGTCCTCGGGTCCTATGCGTCTTTTCAATCCTCAAGGAATAGGTTTAATAAGTACGGGACCCAACTGAGCATAGTGCCCTCCACGCACTGTGCTATAGCCATGACGACCCCGACATGGAATTCCTCCGAGAGGTACTTCTTGAGAAACTTTCACGCCATGATTTTGGTGGCCAATCTTGTTTTTGTGTCACTGATGCGCTTAATGATGATTCTGTGTGCCCCTCTCTTTGTGCCATACGCCTTCTTCATATCCTCCGCCAACGCCTTCTCCTTTGTATTTTCCTCGAGGTACTGCATGGGATTCTCCCCCTGAGATGGCAGCCCTATAATAAAATAAATTAGCTCTACGTCTATTGAGATAGGCTCTTCCACCCATAGGCACCCTCTGTGGGACTTCCATCAGCTGCTTAACGCAGTTTTTTACGTTGCGACTCATTCCAAAATGTGGGATATTTTTGGTTTGATATCTTTGATTTATACCTTTAACGTGATAGACCCAGGTTCAAGTCTACTAGGGTTCCAATAAAGCCTATAAAACTCTCGTCCCTACTGGTAAACTAGAAGGCAATGCGGTGCACAGAGTGCACTTCATAGTCTCACCCGAGATAGTCTTAATGGGTGACTACAATACTCAAGTGTTTGCAGTCCAGGATTGAATGGGGATGTGAGAAGTGTGCCCTAAGAGTTCTATTTAACTTATTAAATCAATATACTATCATTCCCAATTATGCATGTGAGGTAATCAACTCATTAGCTCATTCATTCATCATGCTAACATATACTTATAAAAAGTAGAAGAGACACAAGCATTCAATCACATAACACAAGTTTTACCATGGTTCACCCCCTCCTGGGATACGTCCACAAAGATCTGGCTCTCAATCTCTTCTATTATGGCAGTTCCAAAACTATAGTGTCGTGCGCTTTACAACTCATCCTCAGTCGAGTCGAGATATATTACAAGGCAGACTAGATCACACCAGGATCCTCAGCCTGTGATCTAACCCTTGATATATACCCTTATGACCCTCTACAACTCAACAACTTACCAAATTAGGTCCTATAACCGAAGTATTACAACTAGTTATCAAAACATGAGTCCTTCCTCTTGTCATCTCTTCAGACTCTCTAAGCCCGCCCTTGAGAATTCTTCCATCATGGAAAACTACCTCTCCTCTAGACCTCCTAGGTATCTATATATATGTGTTTTTGGCTCATAAACCATTACAATGTATTACAAAAACCCTAACTCTAACGTCGTTAGGTCTTCCATGCATGCGTGTGTTTCTCTCCCTTCCAGTTGTCGCTTTCCTTGTGCATGCCTTTCTTCCCAAAATAACCTCTCTTTATGATTTTGACTTCTTCCAACGGGCCCCCAACACTGACATGTGGCTCTTCCCGAGCCACCTAACCCCTATGTGCTTCTTCGATATCCCTTGTGATCACTTGGAACTTCTCCATAAGATTTGTTTCTTGTGTTTGGGCCTGTACAGTCTTCTCCTTGAGTGGATCCAATATTTTCACTGCAATTTTGTCACTGAATATCCTTGCACATTCTACCTGGGTTTGTGCCATATATGTTTAGGCTTCCTCTTCCTGTGCAATGATCTATGTTTCTCGCTTTTGGAGAGGTTCCATTTTAGCCCGGTGCTCCTTTTTCTGCGTCTGCATAGTTATGAGTTCTACCTGCAGTTTCTTTATGTCTTGTGCCCCTTTGATGCACTCTCTGATCGACATTGTCTTCTGCCTCTGCTTGAGGTTTTGAATAGTTGCACTTATTCTGTCTCCTTCCTGGTCCCACTGCTGGACCTGTTGATCCTCTTCCAACTTCATCCAGAGATGCGTTTCTTTCTCGAACAAGTCATCCATCATGTGGACTTATCATTCTATATCTTGTATTTTCTCTATTGCCTCTTGTTTCCTTTTCTCCCTCACCTCTGGTGGAGTGGTAGGTGTGAGATGCTCCCAGAGATTCTTGATCTCCTGTTGGTATTGATCAATTGTCTGTACAATTTGATCAATCTTCTATGTCATCATGAGTTTAGTCATATTCATGTTATTTGGTATTCTCTCATATGCTACGACCACTTTCTGTTTTGTTCCCTTCACGTGTTCCTTCTCATCTTTTTTCTCGATCTTGGCCTACTCAAGTACAAATTCCAACAAGTCTCGATCATCCTTTCTCTGCTACAATTATGATGTCTTCATGCATGCGAGAGACTGTACCTCCTGTGTAATGTTGACTTGCATTTTATACAGTCTCTTGGTTGGTATCCGTGATAATACCAATTGAAATTGAGCCAAGTCCTTTAAGGGTGTCTGCCCCGCGATTTGTTTCATGTGTGACATGCTGGGTGTGACGTGAAACGTTGAGCTCGATTGTGCGGTCGTCTGGATCTTGTCCTGCTCATTTGATCCAACTTCACCTCCTATATGTGACGTTGATGGGCCTGTTTCTACGCTGCTATCGGCTGCCTACGCTTCCCCAATCTTCCTGAGGAGTTGTCGCATGTATGCTAGCTCTTCTTCAATTTTGTCCCTTTGGCATGAAATGTTCTCGAAATCTTCGAATGTGTGATCCTGGACTATTTGGGCCACCATGTCTGCATGATCCTTCATGATCGTTTATTCTGGAGGCATTTTATGTGCCTTCATTTTCTTGCCCGCACCCCCCATCTAGGTGGCTGGCCACTTAGTTTGGCCTTGCCCTTGTGGAGTAGCACTTGATGTAGTTCCCTATGCTGCCTCAACCTATTTTTGTTGTACCTGTAGCACCTGTGTGTTGTTATTCTTCCCCGTCAAGACTCCTGTCGTGGATGTCCCCCCTTTCTTCTGTTGTGGCTTGTTCTATCCTGTCCTTGGTTCTTGGGAATTGTTACTTCCTCGGGCTGTGTCTGTTCCTTCCCTACCTCCTCAAAATGTGTATGTTTGTGTCTTACCTCCTCCTCCTCTATCTCTGTGGGTATTTATCAAGTGAGGACTTGAATCCTCCATTCGTCTTCCCAATCCTTAATGGCCATTTGTATGTACCCCTCTGTGATCCAGTAATGCAGTTGTATCCATTGATTTTTAGGGTCCTTCCATGCCTAGAACCACATCGCATGTCCAGTGGCTTTAAAGTTGTTTATGCCATGATACTGTACAACAGCTTCCGGTGTTATCCTCCAATTGTTGGCGATTGTGTCATGTAGGTCATGAAGATATCCTTCGAATATAGTTACATTCACTCTCCTATTCTTAGCGTTTGAAGTGACTCGCGCTCCATGGCAGGGTTTGGGTCTCCTGGAAAAAAATGAGTACCTCGGCTCCTTCCATCCCATAATGGCTATTAGGATGAGTAGCCATGAATAATGAAATTTTTTCCCCAAATCCTGTGCACCCTTGCAGTCGTCTAGGAACATATTCAACAAATTAGTGGCCCAAACGAGTGTGGTGCCCTTGGCACACTATGCTGCAGCTATGAAAACCCCGAACGAGACTTCCTCCTTGAGAAATTTCCATAGCAACTTGCACGCCATAATTTTTGTGGCCATTCTTGTCGCGATGTCACTAATACTCTTGATAATGATTCTGCACAACCCCCTTTCAATGTCGTATTTCTTCTTCATCTCCTCAGCTAGTGCTTTCTCCTTTGTATTGTCCTCGAGGAAATGTGTGGGATCCATGCCCCGTGATGGCATCCTTGTGATGTGTGTGATGAGCTCTACATCTATTGAGACGATTTGTTCCAGCCACATATATCCACCATGTGTGACCTCCATCAATTGCTTTACGCAAGTGTTTTCATATTGGCCTCTCCCAAAGTGTGGTAGGTCCAACAGACCTAAAATCCCTATTTTGGACAATCCTACTACCCACTAGACTGGTTGATGAATTGGTTCCCAAAAGGGTCCTATACCCACAATCTGTAGGTAGACTTTCTTAGAGAACTCTGGGAACTTGTCCATATTTGTTACATCATGGTTCGAGTACCTCAATTTCTCTACATAACCTAACAAATTTGTGGATACATGTACCCCTTCCGGTATGTGCAGAAAAACTATTGCTGCAGGGGGTTGTCTGCGCGGTGACCTGGGTACCATTTTCTTGTCCTTTCATGGTGGTGGCTGACTCGAGGTTCCAAACTCCATTTTTTGTTTTTCGACATACTTCTTTGTTCGACCAGTGAAATCTTCAATTGCCCCCTCCTGTGGCTATTCTAATGTGGTTGTCTATGATTCTTCTGGCGTGGTCATTGCTTCCTGGTTTGGAGATGTCCCATTGAATCTCTGGGCTTCTATGGGGTTTTCGAGTTACACTTGGTTGCCTGCGTCCTCATTCTGTCGACCCTGCCCCTCTTCTGGCATATTGATGTCCATGCCCATATGTATTTTCTGTTGGGTTTCTTCCTCAATGGGTGTCGGGCTTCCTAGTGTTGTATCCGACGATGGGATTTTGTCCACATTGATGACTTATGGCGGCTGAGATGGTTTTTGTTCGCTTCCCTATGGTTGCGATTGTGATCTAGTACTACCTTGAGGTTGTCTGGAAATATGGCTYGGTTCTCCTTGTTTAGGTGGTTCCATGGTGGTAAAAACTTTTCGTTCTCTGAGCTCAGTGGCCTCTACAACCTCTGCAACCTTCACTCTCTGCTACGCATGCTCTATCTCTCTGTGTCATTTCGAATTTCTCAATAACATTTTCGCTCCCGCATCCCTTCTTTGTAAGGGCATCGTGTGAAGCTTGTCGCGGACGTTACCATGATTATGATTTAATTGAACCCTTGGTTCATTTTTACTTGCCATTGATTTCCCTTGCCGTCACCAATTAGCACGATTACTGTGGCATCCCGTCAGTCATTTCCAGCATTCAATTCCTCTAGCCTCCGTCAATTGGCGCTTCTTTTGTTGTATCCGCCTTTCCTTCTTGTTTTCGCTTTGAAATGACTATTGGCCTAGTCTTCATCGAGCTCAGGTGTGCCTTCTCATTTGAATTCTAGAGCATGCTCCTTCTAGTTTCAGTGCGCTATGCCTTTGTCGTTCCCCTTTGATATCATGTACTATATATTTATTTATTTTTTACTGCGCGGTGTCTTTCAAGTTGCAGGTGGTCGACTATCCTTGTACAACTTCATTCGACTCCCATTGATCATCCCTCTAATTTATGCACCTCCTAAGTCCTTCAACTGTACAACTCCCCCATCTGTGACAATTTTTACTTCATATGGTCCTAACCAGTGCATTCTGAGTTTTCCCGAGTGGTGAAGGGATTTACTATCATACATCAACACTAAGTCTCCTTCCTTGGAATTTTTCCTTCTGATATGTCTATCATTCCAAGCTTTGTCCCTTGATTTCTAAACTTCTTGGTGGAAACCTGCTAGGATCCTATCTTCCTTCATGATCATCATTTGACTTAGCCTATCCTTTACTCTGCCTCATTCTATCATGTTCATAATTGTTTCTATGCATAGATTAGGTACCAGAAATTCTAATGGAACCACTGCTTCTTGTCCACATACCAATTTGAATGGCATGTGTCCTATCAAATTCTTGCATGAGGTCCTATATTCCCACAATACTTCTGGTATTTTGAGGTCCCAATCATCCCTATTAACATTACAGATCTTCGTTAGTGCATTTTCAAGGATTTTGTTAAAGGTTTCTACGGTTCCATTCGTTTGTGGATCATATGGTGTACTCTTTTGGTGATGGACTTCAAATTCCTCAATCATAGCCTTAATAGTGTTGTTAATGAAATGAGTGCCTTGGTCGCTCATCAAAATTCTTGGACAACCAAATCTAGTGACCACTTGCTCGAATAGAAAGTGTGTTGTTGTTTCTACACTGCAAACTTTGACTGGTGTTACTTCCGCCCATCTTGTCAGGTATTCTATCGTGGTGATAATGTACCTTGCTCCTGTCCTATTTGCTGGTGGGTTAATTGGTCCCACAAAATTTATTTCCCATTTGTTGAATACCTACAAAGTTACCTATGGTCGCAATGGAATCTCGTCTCTTCTATTAGGTTTACCAACACTCTGACATACATCTCATCTCTGGCAGTACTCTTTCAAGACTCTGTAAATGGTCGGCCACCATAGTCCTGCGTGCAATACCCTTTGTGTGATAGCTTTTCCTAGGTAGTGTCCTCCTTCTATTCCTTCATGGGATTCTACTAAAATCCTTGGTCTTTCAAGTTCTAGCACATATCTTCAAAAGATGTTATCTACGCCCATTTTGTATAAGTGTCCTGCAGTCAACTAATAATCTGCAGCCGAGACTACTAGTTTTTTCTTCTGCACGATGTTATATTCCTGTGGTGCAGTCCATGTACTCAAGTACTGGGTGATGTTTGCGAAGTATTCATCAGCAATATGAACTAAAAATAACTATGCATCCATAAAGTTATCCTCTAAATTTGCAGGTTCCTCTCCGTTTGTGACCCTTGATAGGTGGTCAGGTCCTACGTTAAGCTTCCCTGGCGTGACTATTACTTCAAAATCAAATTCTTGAAACATTAGTAACCATCTACAGATTCTCCCCCCCAACACTGGCTTGTTGACTAGGTACTTAAGTGATGAATGGTATGTGAACATCTTGAAATGTTTCCCTAATAAGTAGTGTATGAACTTCTGAAGCACGTAGACCATAACTAGGCCTGCCCTCTATGTAGTGTTATAGTTCTGCTATGATTCTGACAATTTTCTGCTAGCAAATGCTATAGGATAATCTAATTCTCCTACTCCTGGCTACTCCATAATAGCTCCAAGTGCTATGGCCAATGCATCTACATGTACGTGGAATGTCTTCTCCCAGTCGGGGAATACTAGTATTGACGTTGCTACCATATTTTCTTTCAGCGTATCCAGACCGTGTTGGCAATCATCATTCCAATGAAACTTTGTATCTTTCCTTAACATTTTCTCCATTGGTGCGGTGATCTGCGCATACCCTTTTATAAATTTTCTGTAGTATCCTGTGTGTCCCAATGTTTCTCTTAGTTGACGAATTGTTTTTTGTTGTGGTAGGTTAACAATTACTGAAATTTTTGCGGGATCTACTAGTAAACCTTTATTGCATACTATATGGCCCAATAGTATCATAAACGGTGTTCCGAATATGCACTTATTGATGTTTAATGATATATGGCACTGTTTGCATATTTTTAACATCAACCGCAAGACCTCTACATGGTATTTCAACAGGCTATAGATTGTCCAATCGTCCAAGAATACCTCTAGGAACTGGTGGATAAATTATTTAAATGTAGCTATGACTACTCTGAAAAATATTTTTGGTTCATTCTTCAGTCCAAACAACATGACCATGTACTGGTAGGATCCCCCATTCCATAGAAAAAGTGGTCTTGTATCTGCCTTCTGGTGCTATCTTGATCTGATGGTATCCTGAAAATCCATTGGTGAATGAATAAAAGTCCTATACTCCTATGTTTTCCAACTCTTCATCTGTGAAGGGTGTAGGGAATGGGTCATGTAGGTATGCATCGTTCAACCTCCTCAAGTCAACGCATATTCTTATCCTGACTTTTTTTTTCTCCTGAACTACCATCGGGCTTATCCATTCTAATTCTTCCACAGGTTCTATGATGCCGTCTTCGAGCATCCTATCGATCTCAGCTTTGAATTTTTGCTTATATATCAGATTTAGTCTATATGGTCGTTGTTTGATTGGTATTGCCTCAACTTTGAGTGGTATCTTCATTTCACCTAGCTCTCCTGCTATGCCCTTCATTTTATGTAAACGTTGTGGGGAATAGGTCGTTGTACTCGCGCAATAAATTTGTTATGATTTCCACTATCTTCTCATCCCAGTAGTCTCCAATGCTGGCCATTTTGAGATTCTCAACTGTACCAATGTTGACTTTCTTCACCTTGATCGACGTAACAATTACTTATGATTCTAGAGGTGGAACTTCCACTTCTCTTTCACCATTCGCTTCCTCGATCTAAATATCGTGTGGGTTGTCTTCCTTTGGTACTTCTTCTTGCACATGGTAGCATAAAAACATTTCTTTCACTGACTATTTGTTTCAATATTGTTCCTATTTTCTGAGTTTGACTGATGGTTCCTGAATGAATATGACCCCTCTTATTTGTTTAAGTGTTTCATCTATGTTGGGTTTCTCATGCTTGAATGAGAAAGTGACTGTAAAATTTTGTTGTAGTACTAGCCAACTCGCAGTTCCTTTACACAGTTCCTGGTCTGTATACCATTTTGTTGGGATGCCCTCTAAGGTATGTGTGAAATGATGAGGCCATTCCATTGGGGGTGTCATTTCCCACAGCGCTCTGCACTTCTCTAAGTGTTATGTTGGTTCCCTATGTCCATCGTACTTCTGTTGTTGGTTGCTTCTCTATTCTGTGCAAAACCTTATGCGCAGTAACCTCTTACATTGATACCAATCCTTGATTGTTTCCTTGTGTGCGCCCCACCATCTTCCATATGTGTCCTTGAGTGCTATATCTAGTGCTAAATGTATCTGATTTTCTAACACTTCATCTTCTTAATGTGTCAAGAATGCTTCTATATCGTTTACCCCATGGAAACTAGGTGGTTCCCTTATCTTCGTACCTACCCATCTTACTGTGATGTCTATTCTTGCGCATCTTCTTGTGGAAAATTCATGTAGTCTATGTTTCCAGTTCTCTAAACCTGTATCTAAGTCTGACTCACATGAAGTAATGATCTTCTAATTGAGTATCCCATCTGCATTTGGGTTCACGTAATCCTCATCTCGCGTAGTTTTACTATACAAATGGATGATTTCCTCCAAGTCTAAGCAAGTAGGCTCTACAAACCTATCCCCTTCTTATGGGTCTAATGGTGTAATGACCATGTATTCTCCTAACTCAATTGTCATTTTTTGTGTCTTTAAATTGATTGTGGCTTGGTTATCAAACTCCCAATCCAACCCGAGCAATGTTGGATATGGTGTTGTGTCATCCACTATATCTATTACTTCAAAGTCAACTTTATTGCGCACTACATCCAGGTATACTGTCACACCTTTCAATCTCCCAATTGGTAGAACTTTGTGTTGGTTTGATAGTTTCAGTTGAACGGGTGAATATCCTAATGTGGGCTCTCCCATACATTGCCATGTATTTTTGGGTAATACATTGACTTCGGATCCTAGATCCAGTATGATGTCTCCGATGTTGAAATCTTCGATGTTGGCATTTAGCCTGAACTCCCTACTTGTTCTTCTCCTTGTATGTAGGTGATTGACTATTTTTCGTTCTAGTTTTCCTTCTGTCTCTATGCTACATATTTCTAATATATTTTGAAATATTTTGATAGAGGATGGATCATTTAGTTATTTTACACATGAATGAAAAAATCCTTTGATTGTACTTACTTGTTCCAGGGCTGCATTTCCTTGGTAAGATCCAATGATGGAGGCATCCTGTACTTTGGTACTTCCTTTCTATGTTGTGCGGTTGAAGTCGATGCGGTGTCTTGCTTCAGAAATTCTTGTTTGGATTGCTTAAATGTGTCCTTTTTGTTCTCTACATTGAACTATTTCCTTGGTTCGACATTCTTCTTCACCCACTAATGTTGTACTGGTTCTTGTCGGACTGTTTTGTTTCATGTTTTAGCTTATGCGCACGTAACTATGTTCATGCTTCTTTCATCGTCCCTCGCTTTCACTGAAATCCATTGAACATTTTGGTTGTTCTGATTCCTCTTTTCCTGGATCTTCCCTAGTGATGTAGGACATTCTTCTGTGTCATGATCCGATGTGCGACAATACATACAAGTTGCTCGTGGAAGTAGAAATTCTCTTGCATAGTGTCCTGGTTGTTGACAATCGTGACATACCACTAGTCCTCTACCTCTTCCAAAGCCTCCTCTTGCTCATCCTCTGCCTCTATATCCAACTCGATCCCCTCGCAGCACATTATACTGAGGTGCCTGATTGTACTGCACGATATTGTATTGAGGTTGTGTTGTGTTGTATTGTGGTTGTGCGGTATTATATGGTTGTTTCACTGTATTATACTATGGTTCCACAGTGTTTTATGGGGCTGGTACCTGGTTAAGCTGAGGTGCGGCTTGCCCGATCATCATTTCTTCCTACACCCTATATGCATCTGATTTCCTCTCTCTCATCAAGTCCATAGTTCTACAGTCTTTGTCATCATGGCCCACTGACTTGTAAAAGTTGAAATTTGAACTCTTTGGGACTGCCTGGTACTTCTGCATCATTGGGTAGTGATATGGGTCGGGCCCTGTTTCTTACATATTTCTAACCATAGTCCTCCTGTTGGTAATGGATTTGGCATCCCTGTTTCCATATACTTTGTGAATGTTGGACATTCGTTCTTATGGTGTCCTTCCGTCCTGCATGTGGTTCACCAAACGACTTCTCGTTTATCCTTACTTTTGTTCTGGATTAGCTAGAACGTTAAGTTCTTCAAATCCTCCTTCAGTTCTTCGATGGTTGGATCTGTATTTTGATATTGGTTTTATTCTATTTGTAGGGCTGCCTACAGAGCCTCTGCCTATGTCTGAAAATTTTGTTGTCGTAGTGGATATTTTAACTATGGTAAAAATGAATTGACGAACAAGTGCCTATGATGCATATTTGTCATGAGGTATTTCAACTTTCCTTTCAGTCACTTGAATCTCTAGTAAATATCCCATGCAGATTCTCCTGGTCTCTATCTAATTTATATCATCTCATTCATGTACTGGTCCTCTGAACTTGGCTTCTGGAATTCATTTATCAAAAATTTCTTGATGTCCACAATTGTTTTGGTTGTCCCTGGTGGATTGTTTGTGGCTAAACTCATATACCAATATAGTGCGAAACCCCTTAGTGTAATAGCTAGCTGTGAAAGTTTAGTGTCCTCATATGTGATATGTTTTTCTTCCCATATCTTCTCACAGATAAACAGGTGCTTTTTTGGGTCCTCCGACGCTTCTCCCTTGAATTCTGGTAACATGGTGGTGGGATCATGTCCTGCCATCCTAAATCCTAAACTACTACCTCCACACAGTGTATATACTTGACTAATTCTTCCTAAACTGGCTCCCCCAATTGTTTTTCCTTGTGTAGATGTACTTCCTCCTATCTTCCTTCTCTCAAAATTTGACTGTCTAATCGGTGGTGCTATTTTTGGTGTGTTAGTCATACATGGGTTGATGGGTTCAACATTGACATAAATATGGATAGCATTGTTGCCTTCTATTTCCACTCTTGGCCCTCTCATCTTTCTCTCATATGTTGTGCGTAGGATTTCCTCAATCTACTCCACAACCCGGAGATCCTCTACCTCCTCTTCATCACTTTCCAAGCCTTCCCTCGTAGCTACGACTCTATTCTTGGTGTTTACCTTGTATTGATAGGGTACTCCACTGTGCATCTTTCCAGTTGTCGCCATGATCCATTTGATCTGGTCGTCGTCCATCATGATTGGGTCCAAGAATTCCTCCTTCTTTCCTTTATCCACTTCTCCTCTTTCTGTCAGTGCTTCCCCCATGCACGCATGGAAGTTTAGTTGTTTGATTCCATTGTCATTGCACCTTTATTATAGAGAAATATCTTAATAGAAGTATACAATGATCTAATATACGTTCCTCGAGGCCCTCGTAGAAACTCTTGCTATGATACGCTGTACAACTTCGTGGTATCTATTGCAAATTCTGTTATAAATCCTGCTACAATACTGTCAAGCCAAAAATCTACTGCGCAGGTGAGTTTTTTATTCACATGTTGTAACTACTCAATCTGAATTGGAGTCCACTCTAACTGTTGGATCATGTTTGTTGCGTGGTTATCCTTCAAACTCAATATCCATACGCAATAAGTGTGGAAAATCATAGAAAAATACTTCATGTAGATCGGTAAACACATACTTCTCAAGATAATTGCGAGGTGTTACTCTAGGGTTTTTTGTTATATTTCTACGCAAACTCCAACTCCTTTGTTTTCAACTAGCTCTCTACCTCTATTTGTTTTGGATTCCATGGTCTCAACATCCCATTCTAGTGACGCATTCTTTTCACCTTCTTGTTGGTCGATTCAATATTGTTTTGACCCGCCTTCTGCAGATCTTACATATCCCATATACTCAATCCTATATTTCTCCAACTAGAAACAAAACCATTTCTTGGTTTTTTATCTTTGATTTATACCTTTACCATGATAGACCCAAGTTCAAGTCTACTAGGGTTCCAACAAATCCTCTAAAATATCATCCCTCACGGTAAACCCGGAAGCGTGAATGGAGAGTGCTATGCGCAATCTCACTTAAAGATAGTCTTAATGGGTGTGCAATACTCAAGTGTTTGGGTTCCAAATTGAATGGGGATCTAAGAGTGTGTCGAGAGTCCCTGTTTGGCAGTAAAGAAATATATTGTCATTCCAAATTATGCATGTAAGGTAATCAACTCATTATCTCATTCATTCATCATGCTAACATATACTTATAAACAATAAAGAGACACAATCATTCAATCACATAGCAGGGTTTTACCATGGTTCCCCATCACGGGCTATGTCCACACAAAGATCGGCTCTGAAACACTTACATTATAAGCGGTTCAAAACTATAAGCGATCATGGCGGCACAATCATCCTCGGTCAGATTAGAGAGGATGTATTCATTGGCGGAGACTAGATCACACGGGGATCCTCATCGTGACCTAATAGATCTACCCTTATGACCCTCTACAGCTCAACAAATTAACGAGAAGTAGGTCCTGAAATTATTACAACTAGTTATCAAAATGGGACTCCTTCCTCTTGTCATATCTTGAATCTCTAATCCCACCCTCAATCATTCTTCCATCATGGACAACTACCTCTCCTCTAGACCTCCTAGGTATATATATATATATATATATATATATATATATATATATATACGTTTATGTCTCATCAACCATTACAATGTATTACAAAACCCTAACCCTAACGCGTTTATGTCTCATCAACCATTACAATGTATTACAAAACCCTAACCCTAACGTCATTAGGTCTTCCATGCATGCATGTGTGATGCTCTCCCTTCCAGCTATTTCTTTCCTCGTGCATGCCTTTCTTACCAAAATATCCTCTCTTTTTTATTGCCTGCTTCCAACAATATATCCAACAGATTTAGAATCTCGGTGTTGGCCAGTCTGGCTGCCCACTATTTCAGTTGCAAACTTGGATCGTCGAAGGGTCCTGTACCCACGCTATCCAAGTAGACTTTCCTTTCAGATTCAAGAAACTTCTCCACATAGACCACATCATGGTCCGAGTACCGTAGTTTTTCCACACATCCTAAAAGGTTAGGCATGGTGTGCACCCCTTCTGGAATGTCTAGCAAGACTATGGTTGTTGCAGCCTATCTACGCGGTGATCTTGCTATGGGTTTTTTTCCCTTTCACTGTGGTGGCTGACTCGAGGTTCCAACCTCCATTGTTTTGTCCTCTGCATATGCCTCTAGACGATCGATGACATCTTATATTTCACCCTCTTGTTGTTGTTCTAGTGCCGTTGTGTGTGACCTTCCTGGCATGACCACTTCTGTCAGGTTTGTGGACCGTCCCATTTACTATCGAGGCCTCTTCAATGTATTCATGGTGAAAATGATTGCCTGTGTCCTTGGCCTACTAGCCCTGTCCCATTTCCGACATATCAATGTCCATGTCAATTGTTATTGTTTGTTGGGTTTCCTCCACCACAGGTGTGGGGCTTGCTGGTTCCATATTGGGTGAAGGGATTTCGTCCAAGTTGACAAATTCGACAGTATATATGGGTTCATGTTCCCTTACCTATGGTTTTTTTGGTGCTATGATGTTTCTTTGAGGTTTTCTATAGGCCTGGCTCGGAGCCCCTAGCTTGGGTGGTTCCATGGTGGTTAAGATGATTTCCGTCGAGCTAGTTCATTTTGTAACCCTTGATAACTCTCTCTCTTCTTTGTATACTCTTTTTCTCTGTGCTTTCTCAATTTCATAATAACCCTTTCGTTACCCATGTGCTTTCCTTATATAACAAGTGGCATGAAACTTCTTGGAGAAGTTACCCGAGTTGTGGTTTAAATGAATTGGTGCTTCTTGCGTTCTTGAAATTTAATTCCATTGATGTCGCTAGTTGGTGTGAATAATGCGACATCATTTTGAAAGTTTTTGTCATTCAATTTTGATAGACGCCACTAGTTGGTTCATGTTTGTCGTAACTGCCATTTTTCCAATTTCCACCTTTTTCTGACTGTTGGTCCTTTTTCCGGCACACTAAATTTTCCAAGTGTGCGCTATGAGGTTTCACGGGTATGCGTAGACATTTTATTTTTGTCACCCTAACTCTACTCTAGATTCGTGTTGTCTTCTGGTGTTAAGCGTGGTAACCCCTCTGTTGTTGCGCGTAGTCCTTTGTTGTCTGGTGCATTTTGTTTTTCTTAAGTGCTAGGAGGTCGATTGTCCCTATACATTTCCAGTCGACTCCCATTGATCATTCCTATGAGTTATGTTCCTCCCAAATCCTTCAAATGTACAACTCCCCCATCTATGAAAATCTTTACTTCATATGGTCCCAACCAATGCATTCTGATTTTTCATGGGTGCTAAAGAGATTTAGTGTCGTAAAAAAAACTAGGTCTCCCTCCTTGAAACTTTTCCTTTTAATATGTCTATCATGTCAAGCAATGTCCCTTTCTTTTTGTACCTCTTGGTGAAACCTTTCTAGAATCCTATCTTCTTCCATGAGCATCAGCTAACTTATCTTTTCTTGTATTGCGCCTCACTCTGTCATGTTCATAATTGTTGCTACGCACAGACTAGGTACCAAAAATTCTAATGGTACCACTACTTCTTGTCCATACACCAATATGAATGGTGTCTTCCCTGTTAATTTTTTACATGTGGTCCTGTATTCCCACAGTACTGTTGGTATATTCAAGTCCCAATCATCCCTGTTGACATTGCAGATCTTTGTCAATGCATTCTCTAGGATCTTATTAAAGGCTTCCATTGTTCCATTTCCCTGAGGATGATATGGTGTACTCTTTTGATGGTAGACTTCAAACTCCTCAGTCATAGCCTTAATAGTGTTGTTAATGAAGTGAGTGCCTTGGTCACTCATAAAAATCCTTAGGCATCCAAATATAGTGATCACTTTCTCAAACAAGAAGTGTGTTCTTGTCTCTGCACTGTAATCTTTTACTGGTGTTGCTTCTTCCCATCTTGTTAAGTACTCTATCGCAATAATAATATACCTTGCTCCTGACCTTTTTTTTGGTGGGTTAATTGGTCCCACAAATTTTATTTCCCATTTGTCGAAGACCTACAAGGTTACGTGTTACCTTAGGAGCATATCATCCTGTCTATCAGGTTTACCAACCCTATGACATACATCACATCTCTGGCAATAGTCCTTTGAATATTTTTGAATAGTCAGCCACCACAGTCTTGTGCGCAATACCTTATGCACGGTAGCTTTGCCTGCATAATGTCCTCCTGCTATTCCCTCACAGGCCTCTGCTAAAATCCTAGGCCTTTCATGTTATAGTACACATCTTCTCAAGATGTTGTCTACACCCATCTTGTATAAGTGTCCTGCAATCAATTGATAGTCTGCAGCTCTGATACCATATTTTTCTTCTACACAGTGTTGAATTCTTGTGGTGCAGTCCCTCTACTCAAGTATTGAATGATGTCAGCAAAATATTGATCAGCTACTTGGACTGAAAATAACTATGCATTGGGAAATTTCTCCTCTAGATTCATAGGTTCCCCTCCATTGGTGATCCTTGATAGGTGATATGGTCCTGCATTCAATTTCCCTGGTTTGAATATCACTTTGAAGTCAAATTCCTAGAACAACAATAACCATCGACAAATTCTCCCCCTCAAGACTGGCTTATTGACTAGGTATTTGAGAGATGAATAATCTGTAAACATCTTGAAATTTTTTCCCAATAAGTAATGTATGAACTGCTAAAGTGCATAGACCATAAGTAAGCCTTCTCTTTCTGTGGTATTGTAATTCTGCTTTGACTCTGATAGTTTTTTTCTAGCAAATGCTATAGGATGATCCAATTCCCATGTTCTTGGTTGTGCCAGAATAGCTCCAAGTGTTATGGATGATGCATCTACATGCACATGGAATGTCTTTTCCCAATCCAGGAATACTAGTATTGGTGCAGTTACCATATTATCTTTTAGAGTGTCCAATCCTCGTTGAAAATTCTCATTCCACTGAAACTTTCTATCTTTTCTCAATAGTTTCTCCATTGGCGCAGTGATCTACGCATACCCTTTTATGAATTTCTTGTAGTATCATGTATGTCCCAATGTTTCTCTTAACTGACATACTGATTTTGGTGGTGGTTGTTATCACTCCAAGAGTCACTCCCAGACTACAAATGAGAGTAATCTTGGTAACATATAAATGTAAATGGATTAAAATAGTTTGAATAGGTGGTTTAACAAGAAAAGAGTAAAAGGGAGGACATCAGACTACTGCAAATACATTCCATTGGGAATGGAGTCATAACATTCTGCAAATCACAGGCAATCAGGTTGCCTACCAGATGAAAAGATTATGAAAATATGGATAGAAAAATATAAGGTAAACAAAGAGAAGAATATCCACATAACATAGATCCTTTATGTAATATAGATTAAAGAGTGCTTGAACAATAATCTATGATTAACAAGAAATTACCATAAATCCTTTGCATCTCATGAATTCATTAACCAAAGGAAACTTTTGATCTTCAAAATCTATAAATATTACCCAAGAAAGATGATAAGAAATAATGGAAACATGATAAAAATATTCTGGTATCACAACTTTCGTGAATCTCTAATGGCAGAAATTCCTACAATACATGCCCTCGGGCTTACAAATGAGCAACTCAACTACTCCTCTAGATCTCTCCTCTCTTGGATCATGAATCCAACCCCTCTCCAAGAGCTCTATCCTTCCTTAAATATAAAATATCATCCAAATATCCTTAGGAGGTCGAATCCCATCTCCTCCATTGTATTCTAAGCCTTGGATATAGGTGACAACAATCAAAGAGACAAAAATCCAACAAACTGCTAATTTTCAGGAATTTGTTGGAAGTCATTAATAAATTGTTTCCACCTCATTGCATGAGGCCTTTGATGGAGCTAAAAATTACGTGCAGGTGTTCCTTGACATCTAACTAATCCTTGATAATCCATTTTAATCCTCCTTGACAGGTGGAAACCTCCCAACAAGGAGAATATCCAAACCGTAACCGCTACAGGAAATTTCGTAGTGCCGCTGTAAAATAGTTTATGCACATTTCGTAGCACCAATTATATGTATAATATATCTCTAACCATAACACATTTTTAAAAAATGAGAGAGGTTTTTTTTATTTGGTATGTTATGAACAAATACCTCCTCCATTTTTCAAAAATACCTTCTCATTTATTCATATCCTAGTTTTAAGTTAGTCACTCAAAACTGGCAGAAGCGTCCTTGCAAAATAACTCTGTACATTTTGTAGCTCTGATCCTGTGTGTAATTCTGTAGCGTCCATCCTAAATTCAGCTATGAGGATTTGGTAGCACCACTGTGACACATTCATGCTGAATTTTTAGTGCCACCGTTAATTTCAGCTTAGGAGTTTTCGTAGCATACAAGGTAGCAAAATCGTAGAACATACTACATAGATGATTTTGTAGTGCCATCGTAAAAATAACCAAATTTTCTAGTGCAAATTCTTGTGCTAACATAGGCTCCATGGGGGATAGAGACCTCCCTATGATTCTCTAATAACTCTTGTAGTTTCAGTGCCTTGACCATTTCATCTCTGCATACTATATTCCAGAAAACATATCTGCCCCTTATTGAAAAATAAAAACATTTTCATAAGTTGCAAACTGAACTCACTCTGTAGACAAATTCAAATTGAAAATCACATGCTCATGGAGTGAGCTTATTTATGTACATCAATCTACACTAATCTATCTAGCTGAGATTCTTTGCTTAATTGAATTCATACTTCCAATGCAGCCATGTAAGTATCAAACTGATGAAAATAACTCCTTCCATGCAATTGTTAGAAATAATTTTCAAGTGATATGAAGCTTGCAACAATAGCTTAGTAAGCAATGGTTACTTACAACTATGATCTGAAATCATACCAACAACTAGATCATAAGAAACCTTTGAAAAATATAACTCTATGTAAAAATCCACAGGATCATGAAACTTATGAAAAATCATTTCTAGTTGGTTAAGAAAACCATCTTGCTCCTCTGTGAAGGTTGACTCATCAATAAAATGATATTCCTCATATACTTTACAGCTACTCATATGTTGTTTGATGTTTGTTGCAAGTGCAGGTATATAAATGATAGACATTTCCTTGTTGATACGTGGAGTTTTATGCTCATCAATAGGTGATAAAGAGAATGTCAATTGCTGCTGCAATTCTTCCCTATCTTCTTCATTATCATATACTGGTTGGCTTCTAATAATATCTGTATGTAATTTAGTAAATATCTTCTCTTTATAATTTGAATACTCAAAGGAAACAATTTGTTTTTCATGACAACTTAAAACAGTAGATACATTTGATACAATGTCAAAAGTATCTACATCCTAGCTATCACTTTGAAGATCATCAACCTCTTGATCATAATGAAAAGTTTGTTCTACTGCAGCATACTCTTTAAGACTATTTGATCCTTTACTCGACAAATCAAATTCATAACAACATTCTTGATAAAGGAAATCAGCTGCAAATTTCTCTTTTCAAAACAAATGAAACGCAGCATGAAAATGTTTAAGTGAAGTAATACAAGCAACTAGGAGTGGTCTACACCAATCACAAGTTGCTCCATCTAAAGATTATGTAAACCATTTGATGAGGACATCTTCACGTATAATTTTCAGCTTAAGCATGCACTCATTAAAGTCTAATAAAAAATCAGTTGGTACTTCCCAATCCTCTCCTCTAAACCTAGTAAGGCAACCTTCCCATTCATATCTACTAGGCACTGGATTTGGAAAACTGACTATCTTTGAAAAATCACAGAAAGCATACCTCTGAGCTAGGATCTTGTCCATTTCAAAACAATGAAGTCTCCGATAGATATATGAATACTGGAGTCTCCATGGTGAAAGATAAGCAGCCTAAAAGTGTCTAGATTAAGTTCACCATACAAAGCTAGATCTAATCATCATAGTTCACCCATTGAAGGTGTCTTCATTGTTGTCCCCGACAACAATGCCAAAAATATTATCACTCCAAGAGTCACTCCCAGACTGCAAATGAGAGTAAGCTTGGTAACATATAAATTTAAATGGATTAAAATAGTTTGAATAGGTGGTTCAACAAGAAAAGAGTAAAAGGGAGGACATCAAACTACTGTAAATACATTCCATTGGGCATGGAGTCATAAAATTCTACAGATCACAGGAAATCAGGTTGCTTACCAGACGAAAAGATTATGCAAAGATGAATAGAAGAACAGAAGGTAAACAAAGAGAAGAATATCCACATAACAAAGATCCTTTTTGTAATATATATTAAAGAGTGCTTGAACAATAATCTATTATTAACAAGAAATTACCACAAATCCTTTACAGCTCATGAATTCATTAACTAAAAACAACTTTTGATCTTCAAAATCTATAAATATTACTCAAGAAAGATGATAAGAAATAATGGAAACAAGATAAAAATAGTCTGGTATCACAACTTTCATGAATCTCTAAAGGCAGAAATGCCTACAATACATGCCCTCAGGCTTACACATGAGCAACTCAACTACTCCTCTAGATTTCTCCTCTCTTGGATCATGAATCCAACCCCTCTCCAAGATCTCTCTCCTTCCTTAAATAGAAAATAGAATCCAAATATATTTAGGAGGTCTAATCCCATCTCCTCCATTGGATTATAAGCCTTGGAGATAGGTGGAAACAATCAAAGAGACAAAAATCCAACAAACTGCTAATTTTTCAGGAATTTGTTGAAAGTCATTAATAAATTGTTTCCACCTCAATTCATGAGGCCTTTGATGGAGATAAAAATTATGTGCAGATGTTCCTTGACATCTAACTAATCCTTGAGAATCCATTCTAATCCTCCTTGACATGTGGCAACCTCCCAACAAGGCAAATATCCAAACCGTAACCACTACAGGAAATTTTGTAGTGTCGTTGTAAAACAGTTTCTGCACATTTCGTAGCACCACTTCTATGTTTAATATCTCTCTAAAAATAACACATTTTTAAAAAATAGGAGAGGTTTTTGTTATTTGGTATGTTATGAACAAAAGCCTCCTCCATTTTTAAAAAATACCTTCCCATTTGTTCATAATCCGAGTTTTACGTTAGTCATTCAAAACTGGAAGAAGCATCCTTGCAAAATAACTCTGCACATTTCGTAGCACCGATCCTGTGTGCAATTATGTAGCGTCCATCCCAAATTCAACTATGTGGATTTGGTAGTGCCACTGTGACACATTCATGCGAAATTTTTAGCGCCACCGTTAAGTTCATAGTAGGATTTTTCGTAGCATATACAGTAGCAAAATCACATAACATACTACATAGATGATTCTGTAGCGCTTGAGCCAGAGGCATCTTGGGATGGGTGACCACCTAGGAAGTCCTGGTTACCAAGTGCAAGCCCTGGAAGTGATGATTGATTCTATGCAATTCATTTCATTGGCTTCAATTCCATTTCTTCAACCCTGTGAGCATCACCCGATGCAATGAGTGCTAAATCATGAGAATTATTGGTCAGTTGCGACTAATACTCATGGATATGGGTCATATATTAATGACTTACACTACGCAGTTAATCACGAAAATAATATCTAATATCTTGCACTATGGAAGCCCCTATATACTTAAATTACTACAATCTTGGAAGGATCTACTAGCAAGCCTTGTTTACACACTATATGGCCCAATAGTATCCCAAAGGGTGTTCTAAAGATGCACTTCTTGATGTTTACCGATATTTGACACTTCTTGCATCTTTCTAACATCAACCTCAACACCTCTACATGGTCTTTCAACAAACTGTAGATTTTCCAATCATCCAGATATACCTCTAGAAACTGATGGATGAATTCTTCAAATGCAGCTATGACTACTCTGGAAAATATTTTTGGTTCATTCTTCAGTCCAAAA
The DNA here is from genome assembly GCA_010110895.2 of Picea sitchensis. Lineage (NCBI taxonomy): Eukaryota > Viridiplantae > Streptophyta > Pinopsida > Pinales > Pinaceae > Picea > Picea sitchensis. Next base: position 5,319 of record SNQJ01S0161202.1, on the reverse strand, counting down.
TGCATGATTTTGTACCAGTAGGACCCCCATTATGTGGAAAAAGTGGTCTTGTACCTATCTTCTGGAGCTATCTTGATCTGATGGTAGCCTAAGAACCCGTCAATGAATGAGTAAGCTTCCTGGCCTCCTACATTCTCCAACACCTCATATGTGAAATGAGCAGGGAAAGGGTCATGTAGAAAATCATTATTCAACTTCCTCAGGTCGACACATATCCTTATCCCTCCCTGCTTATTCTCCCAAACTACCGTAGAGATTACCCATTAAGATTCCTCTATTGGTTCTATGATTCCAACCTCCAACATCCTGTCAATTTCTGCTTTCACTTTTTGCTTATATATTGGGTTTAGTCTATATGGTCTTTGTTTGATCAGTCTTGCCTCATATCTAAGAGGTATATTCATTTCACCTATCTCTCCTGCTATGCCTTTCATTTCCATGAACGTTGTTGGGAACAGGTCGTTGTACTCACGTAGTAACTCTGTTATGCTTTCTATTGTTTGCTCATCCCAGTAGTCTCCAATGTTGGCCATTTTGGGATTCCCAACTGTCCCAATGTTGAATTTATTCACCTTGATCGACACATCAAATACTTGTGATTCCATAGGTGGACCTTCCACCTCTCTTTCACCTTCAACTTTCATTATCTGAATTTTGCGCGGGTGATCTTCATCTGGCGCTTCTTCTTGAACATGGTAGCATGATAATAGTTCTCTTACTGTTTGTCTATTCTATTGTTGATCGTTTGTCATAAGTTCAACTTCATGTTCTTTAATGAATATCAACCCCCTGATTTTTTTGAGTGTTGAGTCTATGTTGGGGTTCTCATGTTCAAATGAGAAAGTGACTGTAAAATTATGTTGTAATATTGTCTAGTCTATAGTTCCTCTGTGCAATTCCTGGTCTATATACCGGTTTGTTGGAATCCCTTCTAATGTGTGAATAAAGTGATGAGGTCATTCCTATGGTGGTGTCATTATCCATAGTGTTCTTCACTTCTCCAATTATTCTTTTGGTGTCCCCTATCCGTCATATTTCTACAGTTATTTGCTTTCCTGTTCTGCGCCAAATTTGATGCGTAGTAACCACTTACATTGGTACCAATTCTTGATTGTCTCTTTGTGCGCACCCCACCATATTGCAGGTGTTTCCATGAGTGATATATCTAGAGCTAGGAACCTCTGATTTTCTAACACTTCATCTTCGTATCTTGTTAATAATGCTTCTAAGTCATTCACCCCACAAAAGCTAGGAGGTTCCCTTATCTCCGTACCTACCCATCTTACTACGTGGTCTATTCTTGTGCATATTCTCGTGGAGACTTCGTGTAACCTCTGTTGCCAATTCTCTAACCATGTATCTGATTCCAATTTGCATGACATGATACTTCTCCAACTGAGTACCCCATTTGCAGTTGGATTCACATAATCTTCTTCTCGCACGGTTGTTCTGAACAATTGGTTAATTTCCTCCAGGTCTAAACAAGTGGGTTCTACAAACCTTTCCCCTTATGATGGATATAATGGCGCAATGACTCTGTATTCTCCTGACTCGAATGTCATCTTCCTCGTTTCTAAGTTGATTATGGCCTGATTGTCAAACGCCTAATCCAATCCAAGAAATTTTGGATAAGGTGTTGTGACATCCACTATCTCTATCACTTAGAAATTGGCTTTAGTGCGTACTCCATCTAGATATACTATCACCCCTTTTAGTCTTCCAATTGGTAGAACTCTATGTTGATTTGCTAGTTTCAACTGAACATGTAAATATCCTAATGTGGGATCTCCCATACATTGCCATGTCTTCTTGGGTAAGACATTTAATTTGGATCCTAAATCCAATATAATATCTCCCATGTTGAAATCTCCAATGTTGGCATTGAGTCGAAATTCTCTGCTTGTTCTCCTTCTTGTATGCAGATGATTAACTATTTTTTGTTCTATATTTCCTTCTACCTTTGTGCTACATAGTTTTAACATATTTTGTAATACTTTAATAGATGATGGATAATTTAGTAGTTTGACACAGGATTGCAGAAAAGCCTTAATCATACTTACTTGTTCTATGGGTTATGCTTCTTTGGTGTGATCCAACGTTGGAGGCATCTCATATGTTGTTACTTCCGGAGTATGTTGCGTAGTTGATGTTGATGCAATGTTTGGATTCAATAATTCTTGTTTGGCCTACTTGAATATCTCCTTTTCATTATGCACATCAAATTGCTTCTACAGTTCGACATTCTTCTTCACCCATTAGTGTTGTGTTGGATCTTTTCTTACTACGTCGTTTCCTGTCCTATATCCTCCAAGAGTAACTATGTTGATGTTTCTTCTGTCATCCCTTTATTCCATCGAAATCCACTAAACATTCTAATTGTTCTGATTTCTCTTTCCTGGATCTTCCCTAATAATGTAGGATATTCTTCTGTGTCATGATTTGATGCGCGATAATACATACATGTCGCAAGTGGAAGTGGACATTCTCTTGCATAGTGTCCCGGTTGTTGACAGTTGTGGCATACCACTCGTCCTCTTCCTCTTCCTCCACCTCTGTAGCCAACTTTATCTCCTCATGGTACGTTGTACCGAGGCACCTGGTTATACTCTGCAAGATTATAGTTTGGTTGTGCAGTATTGTACTACGACTACACAATGTTATATTGTCGCTGCATAATGTTATATTGTTGTTGCATAGTGTTATGAGTTGGTACTTGGTTAAACTGTGGTGTAGCTTTCTCGGTCATCATTTATACCTTCACCCTGTAAGCATCTGATGTTCTTTCCCTCATTAGGTCCATGGTCCTGCAATCCTTTTCATCATGGCCTACTAACTTGCAAAAGTTGCAATATGAACTCTTAGGTATTTTTTGGAATTTCTACATCACTGGATAGTGATATGGATCATGCCCATGTTTCTTACATATCTCACACCATAGTCCTCATGTTGGTAAAGGGTTTGGTAGTCTTGCTACCATGTACTGTGCAAATGTTGGGCATTCATTCTTATGGTGTCCTTTTGTCCTACATATGGTACACCAAATAGATTCTCTTTTGTCCTTACCCTTGTTCTGGTTTAGCTAAAATGTTAAGTTCTTCAGATCCTCCCTCATATCCTCTATGACTATATCGGTCTTTTGATATCGGTTCACTTCCAGTTGTAGGGTTGCCTACAGAGCCTTTGCCTGAGTCAGAAAATTTTGTTGTGACAAGGGGTATTTCAAGTGTGGGAGTAGGGAATTGACAAACAAATGCCTATGTTGCATATATGTCATGATATACTTTATCTTTCCCTTCAATCGTTTGAATCTCTGGTCAATCTCCCACATAGATTCTCCTGGTTTCTATCTAATATCTATCATCTCATTCATGTATTGATCCTCAAAACTAGGCTTCTGGAATTCATTTATGAATAGCTTTTTGATATGTCCAATCGTTCTGGTTGTCCCTGGCAGACTGTGTGCAGCGAAGCTCATGTACCAATCCAATGTGTGATCTCTTAGCGTAATATCTAACTGCGCAATTTTAGTGTCCTCATATGTGATCTCCTTTGCTTCCCAAATATTTTCACAAATGAACAAGTGCTTCTCAGGGTCCTCCGACACCTCTCCTTTTAATTCTAGTAACCTGATGGTGGGATCATGTCATGTCATCCTAAATGATGAACTACTACCTCTGCGTAGTGTAGATACTTGAATAATTCTTCCTGAATTGGCTCCCCTAGTTGTTGTTCATTGTGTAGATGTACTTCCTACTGTCTTCCTTCTCCCGAAATTCGGTTGTCTAAATAATGGTGTTCTTATTGGTGTATTAGTCTCACATGGGTTTATGGGTTCAACACTAACACAGATATGGATAGGAGTGTGGCCTTCTATTCCCTCTCTTGGATCTCTCTTCTTCCTCTCATATTTCATGTGCAGGATTTCCTCAATCTGCTCCACAACCCAGAGATCCTCTACCTCTTCTGCATCACTTGCCAAGCCTTCCCTCGCAGCTATGGCTCTCTTCTTGGTATTCATCTTATATTGGTAGGGCACTCCATTGTGCTTTATTCAATTTCTTTCCATGATCTTCTTGATATAGTATTCATCCATCATGAGTGGGTCCAAGGCCTCCTCCTTCTTTCCTGTATCCATTTCTCCTTCTCTTATCAGTGTTTACCCCTTCCCCCATGCACACAGGGAAGTTTAGTTGTTTGAGGCCATTGTCATTACACCTTTGTTGTATAGTAATATCTTAATGGAAGTATATAGAGATATGATATACCTACCTCGAGGCCCCTTCAAGAACTCTTTCTCTTCTGCGTTGTAATACTTTGTCGTATCTACTACAAATTTTGTCATAAATCTTGCAACAATGTTGTCTAACCAGAAATCTACTGCACGCTTAAATTTATTGTCAACTTGTTGTAATTGAGTGATATCTATAGAATTTAACTCTAGTTGTCTGATCCAATTTATAGGATGGTTGTCTTTCAACCTTGATATCCACTCCTGCAATACATGCAAAAAATCGTAGAAAAATACTTCATGTAAGTCACTCAATACGTACTTGTACATATATTTGTGCGATATTAACTTCGGGTTTCTGTTATCTTTCTGTGCAAACTCTATCTCCTTCGTCTTCAACCAACTCTCTATCTCTTCCTTCATTGGATTCCACAGTCTCAACATTCCCTTTTAGATTCTCATTTTCTTAATGTCTTATCATCCAATCTGGCATTCTTTTGACGTGTGTTTAGCAGGTCTCATTCACTCAATCCCATCCTGTTCCAACCAACCAGAAAAGGAATGATTTGTTGGTTTTGTGTGTTATTCTACTTTGTCATTTATCTATTATGATCCTACCTTATTGTCACAGATTTATCCAGGTTCAAATTTAACAAGATTCCAACAAAGCCCTCTAAAACTATCTCCCCCCCTCGTAAACCAGAAGGCAATGCAACACATAGGGTGTTGGAAATATGGCTACAGCAAAGATGACGCAGATGATCAAGGTTTTCATTGATGGCAATCGATTGTTTATGAAGAACAGATGCTGAAACACGCTGCAACACAAATGAAACACAGATGCTGCAACACAAATGTGAACTGCTGCAACACAAATGCGAACTGCTGCAACACAAATGCAGATGCTGAAACACAGTGCTAAAACAGAGCTGGAACACAGAAGCTAATGCAGAAGGTTAAGGTTGTCATTGATGACAATCGGTTGGTTATGGAGCACGCACAAGTGTTAGAACATAGAAGCTGAAACACAATCGCAGATGCTGGCACACAGTTGCTGAAACACAGACACAAATGCTGCAACTCAGGAGATG
>SNQJ01S0161201.1:0-21620 GCA_010110895.2 Picea sitchensis | reverse complement strand
AGAGAAGTTGTAATGAAGAAGCCTTTGAGATTTACTAAAAGGTAAATTTATCTTTGCTAGGTGCCACATAGTAGATCCATTGAGAATCAGGTTGTTTTGGTGTGCCACAAATTTGATTAGAGACTTCAATAAAGTTTGTTTTTCTTTTTTGAATATGATTGAATAGATTAAGTAAAACTTTTGGAAGTGGAGGAGCATGCCTCCAATAAGTTGGTTTTTGCATCTCTTGTGTTGACTGTGACTTCTTCAGAGGTAAGGTTTCAGGACAAGGTAAGATACCTATTCTTTATTTTCAGATCTAGATTTTTGTTGTGAGTTATGTATTGTTTGATCTAACTAGATTTATGTATCATCATTAATTATTATAGATTATCAGATCTGAATATTGTTGTTGAGTTTTTTAGTCATTATTGTTTAGATCGATTTAACCCAGCTTAGATCTATTTCTAGTTTGGATCTATTATTTCAGATCTGTATCAGATCTTTTACTTAGATCTAATCTTGAGCTACTTAGCATCAGATCCAGTGATAAATGAAGTCTATGCTAACATTGGTTAATGCTTAGATATTCTAATGATTTGCTAATCAAGAAATAGTACACTGGTTGAGTTTAGTTCAGGTCTGAACTTTGTGTATATTTGCATTTTGATTATTCTCCCTAATTTCAGTAGCTCTCACTGTGATCTAGCTGCCTTCCTATCTGAAATTTATAAAAGGACATCTCTGTCCTACTTTACTTTTATAATTCTAACAAAAATCAACTCTTTGAGCTCTTAATTTCTTGTTATATTTATATTAAAAATACTTCAATTAGATTTGACCGAGTCACACACATTAAGACCCATTTATTTAAGTCTAGAGCTCACCACTACATTCCAATAATCACAATACTAAATGATGGAAATGAGAATAATAATAAAAAAGACAACTACATTAATATCAAATATTTGAACTTCTTCCTAGATAAAATGAAACTAGGTACAATAATTGCAGTGAGAAAGCAAGTAAATTTTATAAGTATAAGGGCCACGTGTCCACGGACTGTGAGTTGGCCGCGGGTGGCCAGCCCTATGGCCAAGCCGTGGGCCACGGCTTGGCCACAAGGCTGGCCACCTGCAACCAACTCACAGTCCAACACTACAAATTACACTACAAATTACAAATTACACAATCCAACACTAGAAATTACATTAGAAATTACACTATAAATTATTACTTAAATTATATTCTACTGGACTATGACTGTGAGTAGGTCGTGGGTGGCTAGCCCTGAGGCCAAGCCATGGGCACGCACATGACTTGGTGACAGGGCTGGCCACCCGTGGCCAACTCACAGTCCAACACTACAAATTACACAGTCCAAATTACAAATTACACAATCCAACACTACAAATTACACTACAAATTATTACTAAAATTATATTCTAGTGCACTGTAACTATGAGTTGGCCGCGGGTGGACAAGCCATGGGCACGCCCACGGCTTGGCCATAGGGCTATCCACCCACGACTAACTCACAGTCCAACACTACAAATTACACTACAAATTACAAATTACACAGTCCAAATTACAAATTACACAGTAGAAATTACACTACAAATTATTACTAAAATTATATTCTACTGGACTGTGACTGAGTTGGTCGCGGGTGTCCAGCCCTGTGGCCAAGCCATGGGCATGCCCACAGCTTGGCCATAGGGCTGGCCACCCACGACCAACTCACAGTCCAACACTACAAATTACACAGTCCAAAAATACAAATTACACTACAAATAACACTACAAATTATTACTAAATTTATTTTCTAGTGGACTGAATGAGTTGGTCACATGTGGCCATCCCTATGACCAAGCCGTGGGAACTCCCACAACTTGGCCACCCATGGCCACCTTCCAGTCCAACACTACAAATTACACTACAAATAATTACATTTAAACCATAAATTTTAAAACTTGTTACTGAATATATATTCTACACTATTGAAATTTATCTGCTGTTCAGCGTGTCCACGCTCGCAAACACAATGACGACCCCTGTGCTCACGAATTCACGATGAACCCTGCACTCACGATCTCTCGACGACCTCACAAGCGCAGCCTCCTCATAGACGACCTCACGCCCTCACGTCCTCTACTCTCAAGAAACGACAACAAATTTTGTAAAATGTTTCCACATCGATGTGTGGTTGATATATAAACAATCTTTTGGCCGAAAATTTGTTTGGTCGAACTATCTTTTGGCCGAAAGATTGTCCGGCCGAACAATTGTTCGGCCGAAAGAGGATTGCCAGAAAGAAAATATATGGCCGACTAAATTTGTACACACAAATCGAGGGTGCAGTTATTGCACCGTTCGATTTGACATTTATTGTTTCGGACGAAAAATAGTTCGGTCGAAAACAATATCTTTCGGCTGAAAAATATCATGAGTTCAGCCGAAAAAATGTTTTTTGGAATTTTGGAGACCTGATTGTCACGAAAGTGTAACCCACCTCCATGATTTCACCCAATATACACTATGCGAAGTCCAATGGAACTATCATATCAACGAGAGAACATTAAAATTAAAATTCCTCATTGTTCTACTTGTGCTTAAGATAACAGTACAATAACTTTACTTAAATCATCCCAAAATTGATTTTCTTGTATATTTTCGATGCTTCTCTTATACAAAGAGATCCTGGAAACTATAACCATGCCTTGCTTTATTATAACAATTTCCATCAATGGGCCTTTCTTATACCAATTCTCGCTTCCGAAAATTGCCATTTCCTTTGTTTTTTCCCTTTCCTTTCCCTTTTTGGTTACTTACTCCTTTTTTGGAAAATGTCTAGCTACGGGTGTTGGCAGATTCACGCGTTCAGATTTCCCCTGTTACTTTTATATCACCATCCTGACCGACCACTTCCCTGTTTCATATTGAACAAACTTTTTGAATCATAGGTTCCCAGATAGACGGGTTAAACATTGTGTTTCCATTCTTCCGACGCCTACAAATAGCACTCGGACTTCCACAATCTACAAATTAGCAAACAAATTCCCATTTATCCCTTTTGCTGTAAATTTTTGTTTACTTGGTCCTTTTTCTGGATGTCCCTTTTTTGAATGTCTCCTACTTTTATATACAACACCTAAAGTTTCGGAATATACAAATTGATCCTCGAAATATATCATTGTCTCTTGTTGCATGTTACATAGTTTCCATTCAACAGTTGGGGTAGATACAATTTGACCATCAACCCCTCACGTCTCCTGAGTAAATCTTGTGGGCTTCTTTTCAAGCCCATCAGTATTTCCTGTTCTAACTATATCTAATGCTTTTATATCACGAGTCCGACCATTTGCTTGTCCATTTCATACTTGGCCACTATTACCATCGTCGATTCCTGGCCAGGCTTGCTCAACATTGCGCTTCCATTGTTCCACTATGTGCAAAGAGCACCCGAAATTCCATGATATACAAATTGATGGTCGTAATCTGTCACTGTGACATGCAATTTGACCATAGTCCCCTCACGTCTCCTGGGTGTATCTTGTGGATCCTAGAAAATATAACCATGCCTCGCTTTCTTATACCAATTCCCATCAATGGGCCTTTCTTATACCAATTTCCACTTCCGAAAATTGCCATCCCCTTTCTTTTTTCGCTCTGCTTTCCCTTTCTCGTTACTTATTCATTTTTCGGAAAATGTCTAGCTACGGGAGTTGGTAGTTCATGTCTTCAGATTTCCCCTGTTACTTTTATATCACCAGCCCAACTGACATCTTCCCTGTTTCATATTGAACAAAATTTTTGAATCGTGGGTTCCTGGATAGATAGGTTCAACATTGCGCTTCCATTGTTCCGCGACCTACAAACAACACCCGAACTTCCGTGATCTACAAATTAGATAACAAATTCCCCTTTATCTCTTTTTCTTTCAATTTCTGTTTACTTGGTCCTTTTTACGAATGTGTCCTTTTTCCAAATTTCTCTTGCTTTTAAAACCAACACCCGAAGTTCTGCAATATACAAATTGAACCTCACAATAGTTGGGGTAGATACAATATGACCATCGACCCCTTATGTCTCCTCGGTAAAGCTTGTTGGCCTATTTTCAAGCCTGTCAATATTTCCAGTTACGACTATGTCTAATGCTTTATATCACGAGTCCGACGAACCGCTTGTCAAGTGCATACTTGGCCACTATTACCATCGTCGGTTCCTGGCCAGGCGTTCTCAACATTGCACTTCCATTGTTCCGCTACGTACAAAGAGCACCTGAAATTTCACGATATACAAATTGATGGCTGAAATTTGTCATTGTGACGTGCAATTTGACCATCGGCCCCTCACGTCTCCTGGGTATATCTTGTGGCCCTATTTTTGAAACCCACTTGACCTCTTTCCATACTTAGGCATTTCTTTAAATCTATTTTGTTGATTGGCGGGATGACTAAATGGGCAATTCTTGCTCACTCTTCACCATCCCCACTATGTTCATACATTATAGATATGAAATTAAAGATTTAATCCTAGTAATTCATCGTGCACGAACCATTAAGATTGTCATTAATGTCTGGAAGGCCAGAGAAGATTTGTCATTAATATGAATTAAACCAAGATTTGTGGAGAAGAATGTTATCCTTTTCAAGTATTCATTTCAAACATGATGCAATCTTTCATGCGTGGGCCAGTTGGTACCTTTACTAAATCTCTAATTCTTAATCGTTCTTCGCCGTCACCACCACCTTCACACTTTTTTCTAAATATGCAATTAATAATATTTAATGGTAACAACTCATTATGCACGAACCATGGAGATTGTCATTGATCAAAGAAAGGCTCTAGGAGATATTCCATTGATACGCATTAAAGAAATATTTGCGGATGGTTATATTATCCCTCCTCAATTTTCATTTCAAACATCATCTGGAGCAAACAAAAATTCTCGTTAACTTATGGCAGCAGTTCCACAACAGTTTTTTCCAGATACAGTAAACACCTTCGGGCATGATGGCCAGAGGTACCAGTATTCCAGGGCATATTCTTACTACTCATCTCCCTCCGCCCAAGAGAAAAAAAGGAGATGGTCCTCTGGTGCACCAAGATATATATTTCAAGCCAAACAATTCCAATGCAACCATGCCTGCTGAGACAACTTTTCGACTTGCATTGATACTTGGCGCAAATGTTGATGCGATGGATTTCGAGATGGAAGAAGATGATTTGATGGACGATGATATGACAATGGATGATGACAATGCAGAGATTGGTCCCACTACTATGCCCCAAATTGAAATCAACTATAAAGAGTGGCACTTCCTGGCTCGACGATGGCAGTCCTGACAATACCAAAAGAATGGGTTACACAAAAGAAACCGACACTGAATGCAATAGCCGCTTTCCATCCCAAAAGTAGGAATTCAAGAGGTCCAGAGTAGTCCATTCTCGATGGAAGTATTTCACTATAAGGAAATGATCTGTTGATGCTCCTAGAGATATATTTCAAGCCAAAAAAATATTGAATTGTGGGACCACTGCCCTGTTCTATGGATATGCAATTAAGATCTTAGAGAACGAGGACCAGAACTGCCACTGGTGCAAAGAATATTCCTACTATTCATCTCCTTCTACCCAAAATGGACTAATTTGGGCCTCTGCAATTGCAAGTGCAACCTGTGTCCCTAAAGTTTTCAAATGTGAGGAGTTGGTTTCTCGGTGTGTCCTAACTTTTAGTTTCGGGCTATTCTGTTTGCGCTGCAATGTTGTTTCATCTTCTTCCTCACGGGAAGATTGTGAGAACTATGAATTTTACCACCTGTCTTTTGTTCATCTTCTTCAAAACAATGATTTGCCCCGCTATGGACCCACTTTCCTATTTCTTTGTCAGCTCAGGTCTTCTGCAAAATATTGATATTGGGGCACCAAACATTGATCCACCGAGGAGAAGGATGCAAGGATTTCCTGAAAAAAAAGTATGGTAATCAATTTTCTATGCATGTTGAATATCATCTCGATGGCTCACACATGTTGTAGATCATATGCCTATGTCTATGGAAAATATGTTCAGTGTTTTGGCCCAAAGAACTCGATCCAATTTATAAACATAGATATACAGTGCTTAATATTATTTTATTTACTATTTAAAAATTTTCCTTGGGAGTTTTGTTTGTTGCTTCTTTTATGGATTTAACACCTCTTCTCATTGGCATGGTTCGATAGTCTCGTAGTTCTTCGATATTGTATTCGCTTACGTAATTTGTTCTAAAATGGAACATTTAACAATTATATGGAAATTCACTTTGTCGTTCCATCGGTCTTTTATGGAAACAAAAAAATGAATTTCAAACAGTTTTCAAATCAACGTTCAATTCTATTCGTGATGCAAATAGAACATAGCAATACCAAATCAAAATGTTGCAGTAAGATCGTCATTCTTGTTTCTAGACATGCAATTATTAAAACAATTTCTGAACGGGAATTATTAAACTTTAGTGATAGGAAAACCATAATGCACAAAGTTTAATACTTAAGTTAATATGTTATAATTAAAATTGGAAAAATGTATCTAATCTTCAAGAAATCATTTACTATTACTAGAAACAATGGGGCTTGTTGAGATCAATTCCTGCTTCTGAAACTTCCCTCGCCTTTCTATTTTCCCACTCTTTTATCCCTGTAGTTTATGTTTACTGCGGTTATTTAGTGGTTTTTCCTAAAATTTCTTATTGCACAGGATGGATAATTCATACGTTTCGACCATTGCACTCTCAATTGTTCCATGACCTGCAAACAACTTTTCGATAATACCGCGATATATAGATTTGCCACGGACTCCCACATCATCCCATCTTTCGTATTACACATTTTGCACTTAAATGTTCCGATATATACAATTTCACAGTTGGGGCCTTATGTCTATTTGGGAACCTGTCACCCTATTTTGAGGTTTGTCCGACTTCCGCCCATACTTGACCATTTCTTTGCAATCTCTTTGGCGGATCGTCAAGTTCGCGGTTTTAGGAAATTTCAAATTTCTAGTAGCTCTTTCCTATGCCTACTACCTTCAAATTTATTTCCAAAGTATATGCAATATGTATACAACTTCTCCAACAACATACAAAAAAATCTTACTGGGAAATGGAACATCTATTACTTGATTTGAATATATTGGACCATGTTTTCCCTCTTCTATACTTGACCACATCTGCGTTTCTTATTTCCCTCTACTCTCTTTCTTGTTACTTAATTAGTTTTCCAAAAATATCTCAATGCACTTGTTGGCCGACTAACAGGTTCTTATTTGTGGATGTGCTTTTTATGTCATTTCAGAGCAACCACCACCCATTCAATGCATAAGCACTTCTCAGATAGTAGATGCCCGGGCATACAACCTCTATATTGCACTTCCATTGTTGTTATTTGCAAACAACCTTTCGGACCTCAGCGATATACAAATTTACTTTCTCACTCCCACATCAAACCATGTTATGTGATACACAGTTTGCACCTGAAGTTTTCCTATGCACGCAATTTGGATTCCCGAACATGCGAGTGCATTCTGTGTTCCTTGATGCGCAGCATCCCCATTTCCGCGATATACAAATTGCCTTCTGAGTGCCTGCATCATCCCCTTTTCATCTTATATAGTATGCACTCTAAATTTCTGATCAATACAATTTGACCTTTGGGGCCTCATGTCTCCTCGGGGAACTGTCGACCCACAGCACTGAAGCCCACTATGTCATCAATATCTTTTGCGGATCATCGGTTTGGCTTTGTTTAGACAATTTCCATTTCACGGTCATTGTTTTATGTGCATACCTTCACACTTCTTTCCAAGTATATGGAATCAATAACTACTCCGGAAACGTAGTAGACATCCAGGTCTTATATGCGGCCAAAATTCTCTTTTCCACGTACTTTATCTTTCTTGTCACTTAGTCATTTTCAAAAATGTCCCTAGGCTACGTGCCGAGTTAGTGGATTTCGCGGGTTCACATTTTGCAATTGTGCTTTTATATGTGGCCCGTGACGCCCAACTTCCCCATTCCATATCCACTAGGCGGTCCTGGTTTCGCCTTTCTGTATTCCTTGACCTACAAATGGTACCTTGACTTCCGATATACACAAATTTACAATCGGTTTCACATCCGCGTCGTCTTTTAAATTAAACGGTCTACCTATCATGTCCTCTTCGGTGGTACACATTTTACACCGAAAACTTATGACACATACAATTTGACCCTCCGGGTCACGAGCGTCTCCTTTGAAACAATTGTCACCCCATTTAGAACCTTGATAATCGCTTTCCATACTTGGTCATTTTCTTGAATTTCATTTTGCAGTTAACCGGTTGTTAAGTTCAAGAAATATCAATTCCTAATCATTGTTTTCTTGTACGCGGCAATTACCAATTAGGAATTATATATACATTTTTATTTCTAAGTATGCACTTAGAAAATGTTAATGCTAAACTAGGATTTGAGGAGATCTCCCATTAATATGCATAAAACCAAAATTTTTGGATGGTTGTATTATCCCTTTCGAGTGTTTATTTCAAACATCATGGAATGTCATTTTCACGTCGTCGGGTTGGTCCTTCCATGAAATCTTCAATCCTCGATTCAGAAAATGAGTTTTGACCTACGGTTTCCCTATTCCATACTTAACCACTTTCCATAATTTCTCAAATATGAAAACCATTAAATAAAGCGCTTATCCTTACTCTCTTTTGTTTTACACGTTTTGTAGTAAAAAATTCTTATACATAAAATTTGATTGTCGGACAATCACCTCTCCTAAGTATCCCCCATAACCCTATTTTGAATCTCATCCAATTGTTTTTCAGACCTTTCCATTCATTACTTGTTCTTCCCCATCTCCGAAGTGACCTTCACACTTGTTTATAATAAAAAATGTTTATATATATATATATATATTGTTTCAAAGCTACAATTAGTGACATTTAATTCTAACATCTCATCGTGCAAGAACTGTATAGATCTCCATTTATGGGTGAAAGGCTTGAGGATATCTCCTATTAATAATCATTAAACCAATATTTGTGGAACATTATATTATTCGCCAGAGTGTTAATTTAAAAATCCTTGAAATGTCATCGCACCTCGTCGTCAGTTGCTTGCGTTCCACGAAACCTCAATATAATTTCTCTTGATATACCTTTGTGCTTCTAAATATGCAATAAATAATATTTACTGCTAACAATTCACCATACAACACCCATAGACATTGTCATTAATCATCGGCCCGAGAGGATCGAGGAGCTTTCCCATTGATTATCATTGAACTAACATTTGCAAAGACTAATATTATCGCCTCCAACTATTCATTTCAATCATCATCTACAACAAATGAACATTCTCATAAACCTATGGAATCACCTCTATAACAGTTCTATGGAGATACGATTGTGAACAACCGGTTGCGAGGACGGGACTTTAATGAGTCGGGCATATTCTTATTACTCATTTCCTTCTACCCATAACGAAGTAATTTGGACCGCGCCGGAATTTCACCGATGCCGGGGATGTGTCCACGAAGTTTTCTTGGGAATACGGTCTCTTAATTAGCCAATAAATTTATCAGTAAAATTATTCCATTGGGACCCGCTCTTACGTTTCTTTATACATCGAGGTCTTCCACGGATGTTAGATTATCCGGGAACCAACATTGGCATTCAAGGAGAATATTAGCGGTTCCTAAAAAAGATAATGGGTTGGACCTCTTACACGAGTTCCTCGAAGACCAATGGTAATTCATGAAGCTTTCACAGGCTTCCAAGTTAGTTCATTTAGAAATACATACCGGGAAATTGCCTAGTTGTTTACAATAATAATGAGACAAGACTCCATAACACACGTTTTTCAGATGGCTCTTTATATTTTGCATTTTCATAGTCAAGGAACAAAGCCATTTTATTGGGTGAAGATAATTTCCCATGAAATATGTTCCCAATTGTCAAGCTTCAAAGGAGAAGAGATTTTTGTATGTCATCCTACTTGGTTTCCTGCGATGTACATTAACGCGGTTTCCATAATTGTCTTTGTCCAAGAAGGTCAGGGAATTCAACTAATAATATTTATGGTACGGACAGCAGTAGGCTTCGCGCCTCCTTCTATTTACATGAGGTTTTTAATGGCTTGTGTCTATTTTCAAAGTTTTGGTGTTGGGAGAAGATGCTCCTCGAACATCTGACCCGAGGCACCGGTTTTCAGACGAGGGAAGGGAAATTGAATATGGATAATTACAACACATTGATAAAGATTTTGGCTCAAAGGAAAAACCTTCTCTCTCCTTCCATGTCATTACGTTACATAATGTTTATCACATAAAGTAGCAACTTTAATACAACTCTTGGCGTTTCATTATATTCCAAGAGAAGAAGAAAAAATAGTTCATTCCTCTACCTTGGAAAGTCGGGGACTTACGTGTTGAGGAATGTCAAAAACATTGAAGAATTTGCAGCCCATTTTAGCACCCTAAACCTAAGATATGTTGAAATCCCAAGAGGGTTAGAGCCCAACAATTTTTTTACAACATTTACAAGCGGCGGCTTGGGCAAATTTTTTTCAAAAACCCGACCGAAGATAGAGACACTGGCGACAACACTCTTGCTTTTGATGTCGATGACCTAGACACACTCCAAAGAACCACTATTGAACCAACAATAGGGAAAAGACCTTGGTGAGAAGAGTGTTTAATCAATGAATAACACTCCCAAAAGTAAAACATCACAGAGCATCGCTCCAACGACCCATCACAGCAACAAAGAAATCCAGAGTTCTTCATATGGAGGAGGAGATAGCGACCCTCCTCACCCTAAAATTGATAATTCTCAAAAGCTTCAGTGGACAAGAAGAAAAAATTGTGGGACAAGCGAAGAACTTGATTCAATGTGAGAACATGGAACTTGAACACGGTTGAATGTATTCCGCTACCTTGATCATCTCACAGATGTGATACAACATATTCATCTAAAGGAAATATTTGATACTGAACATTTAGAAGGCCAGATCATTTCTAAAGTGTTTGACAGCAGGTCCAAAAATAATTGTTGAAAAAAAAGATTTAAAAATAAAAGGGAAAATTATTGTTCGAGGGTTAACCTTGCTTGTCAATATGCGGCCATCCCAAATTTGTCAACTTCACATGAGTGATGAGATGCTCTTGATGATTTCCATTAGAGGCGTGGTAGAATACGGGCGGAAGGAATGAGTCAAGGAATTGGAAGAAGATTTGATTCTTATTCCATTGCTTAATGCTTTGGAAATAGCCATGCCAAAGACTCCTGCGGTAAGTTAAAAGGATTCTCCAGTATCCTCGCATCTTGTATAGGATATGTGGAGAACAATATCCAAAAAAGAATGGAACCCGATTGCTGAGGCACGGGAAACATCACAAACCATGACTTCCCTTGGAGCGAGGGCACATAATTTACTCGAACATTTCGCGAGGTGGAGTTAAGATGAAGAACATTTCTATTTAAACACGGTCCTTCCTTTTGGCACCCATTTTCAAGAACATGATAGAAACTAAAAGAAGAGAACAATATCTCCCATCCAAAAAGCTGGATTGGTCGAATTAAATGCATGTTGGAAAGATAAATTTAAGAACCTACATCTCATTATCCAATCACATGAATAAGACATATCAAAAAAAATTGTTCCTAAAAGTTGTCTAGAATAAACTTAGCTAGAAGGACCAATGACTTCTAAGACTGACTTAATCTTCAACTCATTTCCCTTAACTAAGCAAGCCTTCGTTGAATAGGTTGATATTTTTAAGGAGTTATCTTTGGAAGAGTACTGCAGCATCCATGAATATGGTCAAGATTGTGACCGACAACTAGCTAGTTGACTACTCGGTAAATAATAAGAAAATTGATCGGGCTCACCACTTAATCTTTCTATCGACTTGAGGGAATTGGAAAATCAACTTTTCAACATAAAAATATGGAATGAGATTAACATCACCCCAATGAGAAGCCACGTCTGAAGAGAATGAAAACCGGCGAATTGAAGAAGATGGATTGACGAAGAGACAACAAGCACTGCGATTCAGAGTGAGTAAGCCAGCGACATCAATGAAAAGGCATCAACAATACAATAGCAAAAGGGGTCATATGTAACATCGATATAGGATCTACACTAATCACATCCCACCACTTTGTTTATCAATCCGTTTAAAGCAAAATATCCTGGCAGGGCGTTGTTGGAATTGCCACTCTGCCATTGGGTGGCTTCTTCTAAATTCTGTACATATTTCTCTTATAATTGATAAGACCCCCAATCCTAGTCTATATGACAGAAACACATTTAAATTACAGTTTGAGACTATTATTTTGATATATTTCAAATAAAAAATATTTATGGCCTCATAAATATTTTATCTTCTTCCGCTATTCTTACCGATTCGCGGCACTCAATTCCGATTCATAGCGAAAAGTCCGAACTTGCGTTTCGAATGTAACTTTTGATATATTCAAATTAAGCTGATTTTTATCTCTGCTACAGTTTTCATCTCATTCCGCTACTTTTTCCTATCCTTCTGCATTTATTCCCAATTCAAGCTGACACGGACTAAATTGCCACACAACACTTGTTAGATTTAGTTTTCTACCATATTTTCCATATCTACCATACACCTACGGATTGTAGCGGTCACATGGAAAGCCGTTTCATATTCTCCATCCAAAATCGTGGTGACCGTAATGAATTCCACCGTCGTTTAAAGGAAATCATGGCGAGATTAACGTAATAAATTCTTTGAGATATTGTGGCGAGCCTAACGTAATCAATTCTTCGAGATATTGTGGCGATCCTAATGAATTCCACGGTACAATCGAGCTGATTCTAGAAATGAATTCCACGCTGCGGAATCAACTATTCTAGATATCGTGGTGAGTCGAACGTAATAAATTCTTCAAGATATTGTGGCGAGCCTAATGAATTCCACGGTACAGTCGAGGTTAATGAATTCCACGCTATAGTCAGACATTCCTGTGTAAATTTAAGGGGATTTTTTTAGTTCCTTGGCAATGGCGTTATTTGATCATGAAAACAATGAAGTCACAATTTTTTTAAACTATTTTAAAATTAGCTTCCTTAATATGATATAATATTGTGCAGGTGTGGGAATTAAATTCCTTTAGTTGTGTGGCTATTCCCATCGAAATTTAAGTTGGACTGAGAATTCAACATCTCTTGTGTCTTCGCCAAATCAATAGGCCTTTCCTTCGTGTAATGTTAGAGCAGAGATTTCATTAATATTGAGAGTAAGGGCGCATAGATTTCCTTTCAAAAAGTATTTCAATGTGATTGAAGTGAATTAAATTCACAAGGATCAAAACACCTTAGGTTCACAGCTCGATGAATTGCGCCTAGATGAAGAAGAAGTTGAGAACAAAACGTGATTATTTTTAGCTGCATAAAATAACGATATCAACAGGCTCTAAATAAAAGTATATGGAAATTAGAAAAAAATAGTTCGCTGACATTTTATTAAAATTGGTAAAAAAATATATAAACAAACGATATTATTAATAATTCAAGAAGACTTTAAGAAGATTATTTAAAATCTTACTTTTCAGGTCAATAATAAAATAGTACTAGCATGACTTGAAAACTCAGAACTTAATATAAAATCTTATCTTATGGATTTGAAATCGGGTTTAATTAATCATTTCTTTAATGACTAAGTTGAATTGACTAGTTTGCATATTTAGATGCTTTAGGGTTAAGGTTATTAATAATATATTAATTAATAAAAGGTTAGGGTTAGTGTTATCAATATTAGATTATTATAGTAGAAATTGATTAATAATATAATATATTAGTAATATTAGGGGTTAATTTAATATCAACCATCAATATATTAATAATTATTAATGGTTGTCATAATTAATATATTTATTATTAATATAAATGAGTACTTGTTATTATTCCAAGGCATAGAGAGATTATAGCTATCGATAATTAGTTTGGCTATATTTAGTACGTCCTTTGACTAAGAATATTTGTTTAATATCTATTGTTGGAACTAGGGAACTAAAAACATTGATTTTTATATAATAAAAGATACCATATACGTCATGATATGATTGGATAATAGATTGGAGGTCTTATTGTGTCGACTTTGCTATTCCCAATGTTTTATATGGCATATCTAAAGTTTTTGATCATATACAATCTCTTTGAATTTTTACTTCTTTCTTGAAATGTTTTCCAAAGTTTTGAGGATAGAGAGTCATTTTTTTAATTATTTGAGTTCATATTAGTTTGTCCTTGAATGCAATATTTTCTTTTTACATACCATCTTGTTCGAACTATTGCTACTAATTTTGTTTTGTTATAAAATAACATACTAAATGTTTTTAAGTATTAACTTAATAGACCCGCCACACTACATTCTTTCTTAAATGTTTACACAGCAGTCGTGAAATACTTAAATGTTTAGCTAACAAGCCTCACAATGTAAATGTCTGCTTAACAATTTTGTTACAATACATTTTCCCTTCGTTTTTTTGTGCAATGTTCTTTGTAGTGAATATGAGAAATATTTTTATGAGTTGCGTGGTTCGTAGCATACCTTTCTTGTTAGATTTTTTTTGCACATTTGTTGTTCTTGTTTTTCTTGTTGGATGCGTTGTAGGAACAGGATTCCTAAAACCTTGATTGGAATTGGCCTTCTGTGGATTTCCCCATTACTTGGTGGTTGGGTATGGTTTATATTCCTTTGCTATTTTCATTTTGCAGGTGAGAAATTTCACTACTTGGGATTCCTGAATTGAAATCCTCTTGCATAACATCTTTGTATGTGGGGAGAAAATACGATTTCCTTTCCTATACATTCATTAGGCTTAGATGGATGTAGGTTATCTGTTGATGGAGAATCGGGAATGACGAATTATTATTATAGAATGGCACTCTGATACGTGGCCATCATATACAAAGATGGACATCAAGAGGATTTTGAACGCTCCAAGTTTTGAAAAATACCAATCGTGAAACCGCACCTTTCTTAATTGCTTTCAGAGTGGAAGGCCTTTAGATGGTCCTCACAACCTTAAATGTTACCTGAAAGGCGTCACAGCCTGAAATTTTTTCTTAACAGATGTGTTACAATACATTTCCTCCAATACCCGATACAACCCAATCTTGGAGTGAATTTGGGCAATATTGTTCTTCACGAGCATTCCTGATCAGTTGGTTGGTGCTTTATATGGTTGGTGAATGCATCTTCTTGTGTTGTTTGATTCAACTTCCCCAGCAGGGTTGAGTCCCTCTGAGTTGTGGATTACTTAGACCCCTTTTAGTTGCTTCTTACGTTTGGATTTATTTTGATAGCATTTTCTTCAACTTTACAAGCTTGGAGTCCTTCATCTGCAGTTGGACGTGTTATTACAGTTTGTAGGCCACAGGCTACGATTATGTCCTTCTCCATTCAATGATGGGTCTCGGTTTTGCGGTTGCATTCTTTCATTGCTTGGTCATCCTGTTGCAAGACATTTGTCCTTTATTATTTTTTTCTTAAATGTTGTCTGCGATTGAATTATAGATGATATTGTTCTTTGGTGAATTCTTGGACTTAAAGACATTTGCTGCTCATATACGTTGTTTGGTTCTTGTTTTCCTATTATTTGTTGTTATTTGTTTTATGCGTTCCCATTGACGGGTGGGTTTTGTTTCTAGATTTATGTTCGTGTTCATTCTTTATTGTTTGTTATTTCCATTCCAAAATTTAATTGGGATGCAGTCCAAAATCTCTTCGAGAACATACCATTATCGACGAAGAAAATTTGATTTCCCTTTTATATGTCGATTAGATTGTTATGGGGGTGTTCCAATTGTGGATGCAAAATGCCAACGAAACGCTGCTTCCTTAAATGTTTGCACAGTGGTAGGCCTTTGCATTGTCCTTACAGTATTACATGTTTATCTGCTAGGCCTCACAGCATAAAATGTTTGTTTAACATGAATGTTACAATATATTCCTCTAATTGTTTTATACAATGTTGTTTGCAGTAAATTTGAACAATATTGTTCTTCAAGCATTCTTAGTTGACTAGTTGATGCTTGCTTTATTTGTTTAGTTGGATGCTTCTTATTGTTGTTGATTCATTGCGAGTTGAGAATGCTTGTAGCTGCGATTAATCCTCTTCATACTTGTTTCTTCATAAACGTCTCCACTTGGAAAGCACTTAAAATTGGAATATGGTTGGGCAATAAAAAATACTATAAAGATAAAATAATATGCAAAATTTTGCAGTAGATATAAACAACATATCTTTTGAATTGAACTAGAGTTTGTTGAGCTCCAACTGTATTTCATAGCTGAGAATGTTTTTTTCTCATAGTTAATGTGTTTCTATAGCTTCATAGTTATGAGACTAAGTGTTTTTGTATGAGCAATAAAGTTCTTATCTCCATTTATTTTTCCTCTTCTAAACTTACTTGTTTTCCCCTTTTGTTCTTACCATCTATTATGCATTTTGATTATATCCTTGGTCCGCGTTTCTATTTTTTTTTTGTTGGGTTCCCGGGGTGGAAAGAATTGATAAATTGTCATATTCATCTATATCTTCACACCATCAGCAAGTCGAGCGACCTTAGTTGGGTTTGCATACCAACAAAATTTTATGACGTCGGTTCCACCGGATCACAGTTATAGAATATGAAACCCGTGTTCGGGGTATACATATGGCACCCAAAACTTATGTGATCTATAATTCAACATCAGACTCCTCGAACTTCACCAATCACCCAGGAATCTACCCTCGTTGATGACTCTATGCAATGGAGCCGCCTTTCCATGCCGTGGAGTCTTCAGGATTTTGAGGTTCACACACTCCTGGTCGGCGTTTAAAGCATTGCGCCTCCCCTCCATCCACTACCTTCGCACCCTTCCAATGCACATTAATTATTATTTTACTAGTGATAACCCACTAGACAGGTTCAAAAGATTGGATTTAATAAGAGAAAATCTTGAGGACATCTCCCATTAAATACATTAATGGCCGAATATTATGGGATCGATAAAAATTTGCGTCCATTTTGAATTTCCAAAAAGTGTTGGTTATTTTAGGTTTTTAAAGGCATCATCATAGTAACGGTGCAATATTGTACTACCACACCTCCATCCACAAGCGTTTAATCCACGAGGTTGGCATCATGTCCCTCTTTCTTGTGCATATATTACAGGTTGGTATGAGAATCTTCTTGCATATGGGAATCTTAACTCGTGTTATTAGTGACTATTCAACATGCATATTCGAAAATGCGGCATTAATAAAAAATATCGAGGGCATATTCCATTAAAATGAATTAAACCAATATTTTTGGAATTGCTACTATCATCCGCAGATTCATTTAAATGCCTTCTCATTTCTCTCTATCATCGAGACTTGGAGCTTTAAAAGGTGCCTTCATTGTAATGTTCTGGTCATGGACATGTGAGACAAATTAGATATTCCATTCATACCTAATTGTCTGGAATGTTTTTATGTGACGTCAACTTTGAGCAAAAAAAAAACATTGTTAATAGCGAAACTCAAACACAAAGAAAAAATCAATTATCTTGTGATTGGTGTTATCTTTGTATTCGATGCTTTGGTTGGTTGAAAAGCTTGAAGATTTGTGTGTTGAATGTATTTGTTGTTTTTGTTATTGGGATTTTGGAGAATTTCAGGTCACCTGCAAAGAGATCCTTTGTTGAAATTATATAGTTTCTATCAACAACACAAATTTGGCAAGTGTATCAAATTCTACAGACCACAAAAGAATTTGTCTTTTTTCAGAGAAGTCCACACATATATCGTGGCTTGCAAAATGGTGTGGAATATTCGAAAATGATGCCAAATATTACTCCATTCGCAAATATACTCAGAAGGAAATTATAAATTTGGATCATCACGAATGTGAGAAATTGTATGGGTGGTTGAATCAACATCCTAAAATTACAGAAGTTTCTATTTCAAATTTTGTTGAGAGACTTCTGGGTGTGTTAACAAATGTGAAAAAAATTCATATTCTTTATCAAAATTTGTTCATTGTCGTGTGGATGTAGTAACAAACTCCATACAATCAACTTTTCTATCTCTACTACATGACCGCTTTTCACTATTTCTATGCATATATGATTGCATATGGGTCGACACCCTTGCCCTCTTTGCTAAATATTCTCCTACTTGAATCTGGACTATATAACCAAGGAACAATGCTCTGAAAATTTTCTAATGCCTGCATCGGCATGTAACTTGGAAAATTTAGTGGGAAGGAATTTGGGTTTATACTACCACCTTATGCAAGGAGTTTGGCATGTTCGAGGTAATCATTTGGATTCTGAAAATCACCTTTTTCTACCACCTTCATGTAATCATTTTATTTCATTCTTTAGAAGAGATGTTGATGTAGTAGTGTATTCCAGAGTTGTTTCCACCCAATATCAATATACTTGTTGTTTCCCTTGCATTGAATAAGGAGAATGTATTTCTTCTATTACAGTGGATCGATATTTGGAAGAAAAAAGGGGAATTGCTCAATGCTTGGATTAAGTGCCTTCCTGGTCATAGAGTGCTTCCATCACCATATTGCGTTTGTACAAATTCTTTTATTGCTACCTTCTTTCTTTGTCCTAGTGGTGGATCGTTCTATCCCAACGAACATCATGGAAATAAACTGAAACTCTAGCTCTAGGGAATTTGATCTCTTCCGGGAATCTAAGTTGACTATATATTAATTTCAGTTAACTTAAAAAGGTTTATGTTTACAACCTAATGTTAGACATAGAAAATACAATTTATTATTTCTTAAAATATAAAACGATGTATTTTTTTAACACACAGTTGTTCGAAAGTTTCAGGCATTGTTTGGGATTCACTTCCTTCAAAGGATGTTAATTAATCACACAATTAATATCTCTTGTGCCAATGCAATCTATCTGTCATTCACTATTGAAATTGCATTAACACTGTAATGCCAGATAATAGATGTCTGACATGTACCTAATTTCAAGGTCATTATTGCACAGGACACCCAACATCCCAATATTTTTGGACTCATAGCAACATTAGCCAGTTTCGTTACAAAGCAACACTAAAGTCGATGTTCTTTGCAGGTCTGACAATCATGTATTCTAAGTGATTTGACAATGATAGCCCTACTTGTTCACCACATTGTCACACTGCAGTCAATATCATTGTACACATTGCCACTGCCAGTGTCGATGTTCAAAGATGAAGCTATCTGGAGCCTGGGGTCACCGCGAGTGTTGATGCCTGAAGGTGAAACTACTTGGAGCCTGGGATCACAACTTCATACACTTCACATTAGTATCAGTGGTGATCGAAATTTGATTGTATGTATGGTATATTACTACATCCAGAGGTCGCTCAACAATATTTGACATAGAAATTGGTTGTCTTTCAAGTCTATTGCAACTTTGGCATAAAACATTCTGTAGTTTCAGAATGTTGATTCAAATATGCATACAGTTACTCACGTTCCTTGAGGATCAATTTTATAATTTCCTTCTGAGTATATTCAGGAATGGAGTGAAATTTGGTGTCACTTCCGAATATTCCATACCATTTTGTGGTCCGCGATGTCTGTCCTCCTATGATGAAGATATATTCTGATGTGATCTGCAACATTTGATACACTTGCCAGATCTGTGTTGTTGGAAGGAAGCTATGTACTTCAACGCAGGGCATTTTGCAGGTGACTTGGATGTCCCTTCCAATTTACATCAATAAAAAAAAAAAAAATCAGCTGCCCAAATCTTTAGGCAGACCTTTCAACCAAACAGATGATCGATACAGGGAGAATACCAATAATTCAACATGCTTGAATTTTTTTTTTTCTTAGCTTTGTTGGCTAACATGATTTTTTTCCCCAAAGTAGGTGTCACATAAAACAACTCTGACTTTATTGGGTCTGAATAGCATCTCTAAGTTGTCTCAGTCAACATACAAATCTTGAGGCAGGCCTTTCAACCAAACAGATGATCGAATATAGGGAGAATATCAGTCACAACATACTTGAATTTTTTTTGTCTTAGCTTTTGTTGGCTAACATGATTTTTTTCCCCAAAGTAGGTGTCACATAAAACAACTCCCTCGACTTTGAATTGGGTCTGAATAGCATCTCTAAGTTGTCTCAAATGTCGATGACCATGAACATTACAAGGAAGGCACCTTAAATGATCTGTAGGATCTTTTAATGATTATGGTTGAGTTTTAATTTTGCATGCGTTAATTATCCAATTGAGAAGCTTAATGAAAGAATGAGGAATTATGACAGCCATATACACATATGCAGATCTGAAATGAAATAATAGACAACAAACCATGACACGAGAATTGATAACGGAGTTCGGCACAACTTTGCCTACGTCTTCGGGCCTTTGTCTATGTGGGGGAGGCTTCTTTATTTCTGTTCAAAAGCTCAAAAGTAAATCCCAGTAGTGTCAATTGGCTACAATACTGATCTGGTCATGTTCTTCCAGATCTCTAGAACCTTGCAAAGAAAACGACACGCAAAACGGACGTTCGGAGCTCCCAGAATTGGCCTGCAAGCGTATGCTCCTCAATAGCTTCTCTGCATAAAAATGGCTTTGGCTTGGCTTCCCTTCAGCATAACTCTTCTCTAATTGTCCTTCATGGCCTCAAACAAGCCTGGTTTTTATAAATATGGAGTTGGCTTCCCATCTCCAACTTCCTCCCAAATTTTGGGCTCCAAAAATGCCCAATATCTCCCAAAAATGGAGAAACTCCATTAATAACAGGCCCAATATCAAATAAAATCCCAAACTATAGAAAAAAAAACCCATTTGGTATAAAAATATGGGCACAGCCCCCAAAATGCGCACCCTTGGTCACTTGGGAACCTCCATGTGGCTAGGCGCTGTCCTCTTGACGCGCTAGCACAACGGTGTTCGGTTGGCTCCTAGTCCTGTGGCATGGTCATAGGAACTGATGGCTAAACCCACGCCCTTTTTGGTAGGGATAGCCCCTGGTCTTTTAGCGATGGTTACATGCTAGCGTCGAAGTCCGGGGGCTAAGACCTATCCAATACTCCACGCAGTTAAACCTCCGCGCTCCCGGTTACATGGGGCGGTCAATACAACCAAGGGCTCGGGCTAGGCCCTAGCCCTTCCCGCCTCCGACCAAAACTTTAACCAAATTTAAATAAAAATTTTGCCGTATACATTATAAGCACCAACAGTGGCCCGGGTGGTTAGCCATGTCCTGCCAGTTCGTAGCATACAATAGGTCGGGGGTTCGACCCCGGTGGAAACCATAACATTTTACATAACCCACGAACCAACCATAGGGTGCCATGTGGAAGCCCATGACTGGGCCACGTGGCACCTCAACAACCAATAAAAAATTGTCAAGTGTCGAACGTTGATTCGTTCATTAGTCTGCCACATACCCTGTCCAGTCACTGCCCTGTCAGCCCTACCATGTGTCGGCCACGTCAGCCTGTTCCATGTGTCACCCTTACAGTGGTGACACGTGTCACCTTCTGACTAGCCCAGTTGTTTGTCGTACACCACATCACCTGCCACATGTCACCTCCAGAAGTTTCCACATCAGCTGTATGGTCATATGGCCT
>SNQJ01S0161200.1:21630-33252 GCA_010110895.2 Picea sitchensis | reverse complement strand
TCTAGTTATTTGTGTTGATTTGAATATCTAATGAATGTAAGATGATTGCATTTGTGTTGATTTGAATATCTAATGAATGTAAGATGATTGCATTAAATTTACATGTTTTTTTTTCATATCATTAAAATCTATTATTGTAATTTTCATTAGTGTCTAAGGGAAGAAATTATCCTTTTTAGGATATTAAATATGTAGATACTAATGAAATTCATTCTTGGTCTAAGTTTAGAACCTGGGGTTTAAAATTATCACCAATAATTGGTTTAGTTGTCTTGAAAAGACAGATGTATTGAATAAAACATAGATATGTCATAGAGACCTTTACAATGGGAGATACAAATTGGATGATAAATTGAGTTTTCATAGAAATAAATCCAAATCTCGCTACATATAGACCCTGAAGCATGGAAGGATAGGTATCTTTACTTAACAAGCAAAAAATATCTTTTTTTTTCCTATTTTATTGCATGCATGGATAAAAAGGTAGGAGGAAATCAATACTCTAAGGAATTCCCAAGAAACAATGGTCGGGGATCAAGCAAAGATCAAGAGACTAGAAATATTAGAGAGTAAGTGGAGTTGAGCAATTGATTTCTAGTTTAGCAGAGTCAAAGATGGATACATTGTGGAATTTTATTTTGAATATCATAGTTCCTTTAGAATTCTTGAATGGGAATTTGAGTCCGGACTAAGAGGTAGACTATTAGAGCAAATACCACTAAATATTTAGATGTTTTTTATCGAAAAAGCATTGATAGAGAAAATACCTAACATGAGAGTAAGCATAAGTAGTAGGGGGTAGGAGAAGTGGTGCAGAACTCCCTACCTCAGCAGGTTCTGCGCGACCTCCCGGTCTTAGGATCGTTCTGATTTCTCCTCGAGTCAAAGTGACTCTTTTAGTTCCCTGTTGGAACCTTCAATGAATCAGATCCACAGGTATTGCATGAAAACCCACTCCACACAACATGCACTTAGCGTGATTCTTCCCCTCCACACGGCCAGCAGGCATGACCGTGACCCTTTTCGAGAAGGTATTTCGGGTTTCGCGATTTCGGGAGTTCTGATGTCGAATTTCTTGACCCCTCGATTCCCTGAACCCCGAAATGATGAAATGATCAAATGGACTCAATCAACAATTAGCCCCTGGCCCACATCTCGGTCCTTGTGATCATTTCCTCCATGATCGCAGCCTAACTCCGAAGGTACGTTGTGTTTTGCGACTTCAGGACTTTCAATGTCAAGCACCCAACTTCTTTTCCCCGGGATTGTCGAAATGTTGAATCCCGAACTTCCGAAACATGTGACCACAACTTCACTCCAAAGATATGTTGCTTTCAGGACTTCAGGGTTTCCAAGGCCGAAGTGCCCAGCTTCTTGTCCTCAGGATTGCCGAAAAGCCGAATACTGAAACTTCAAAATGTGTGACCACAATCCCACTACAAACGAATGTCATGTTTCGCGACTTTGGGGTTTCCAACACTCTGTGCCCTACTCCTTGTCTTTGTGATCGCCAAAAAGCCGAATCCTGAAATATTGAAATGTGTCCCTATCCCGTGGTTGATGCTATTCCTCAGAACGCTTTTGGTTTTTCGCGTTTCATGGAATCACGATCCCGACTGCAACAACTCCTTGCCCCTTCAATCTCCCGGTATCTGAAATACTGAAGTACCGAACCCGGATACGCCGGTCTTCTGCTCCAGACTGGGATCAATGACTCATAGCCTCTCCTGATCTGACGGCTTGTGTCTTTTCAGTATTTTACAGGTCAAGAGTTTCAAACTCTTACCCTTTGCATTCTCGGTAGCCGAAATGTCGAAATCCTTCTTTCGAGAATTTCCCTAAAACCTCGACCGCTCGCCACGTATCCTCCTGTTGGAAGGTCATGATCCTTTTGGGATTTCATGGGTCAAGAGTTCCAACTATTTCCCTTTGTATCTCCCGGTAGCCGAAATGTCAAAATAGGCCTTTCACTCCTGTCTTCACAAACAAGGTTTAAACCTCATGTAGCTTCTCCTAGATCTAATGGCTATCGGTCCATGCACCCAGATCTGACGGTTCACATCTCTTTCTCCTCCGCACTCTCCTCCTTCTTGCCTGGATACGGAAATCAATGGTCCAGACGAAATACAAAAGTATGAAAACCCGATACGTCGGTCTTCCGCTCCAGACTGGGATCAACGGCTCATAGCCTCTCCTGATCTGACGACTTGTGTCTTTTCAGGATTTCATGGGTCAAGAGTTCTGAACTCTTACCCTTTGCATTCCCGGTAGCCGAAATGTTGAAATCCTTCTTTAAGGAATTTCCCCGAAACCTTGACCTCTCTCCATGTATCCTCCTGTTGGATGGTCACGATCCTTTCAGTATTTTGTGGGTCAAGAGTCCCAACTCTTTCCCTTTGTATCTCCCGGTAGCCGAAATGCCAAAATAGGCCTTTTTCTCACCTCTTCACATATGAGGTTTAAACCTCATCCAACTTCTCCTAGATCTGATGGCTATCGGTCCATGCACCCAGATCTGACGGTCCAGATCTCTTTCTCCTATGCACTCTCCTCCTGCTCGCCTGGATATGAAACTCAATGGTCCAGATCTTTTCTCCAGTTGATATAATGGTAGTTCTTACTCCTGTCTGAATATGCGCTTCTTTCGTCTCCTTGGAAGATTTTTGAAGTATCAAAGGTGTCGGCCTTTGTTTCCTCTGCGGCCCCTATGAATATGGTCTTCGCCTATGTTCTAAAGACGTCGTCTCTTCTGAGCTTTGCAACCTCTTAAACCTTGGATGGTTTCTTTATCCAAAAGGCCTCGGCCTTTGTCTCTGCGACGAAGCCTGAATCCCTTGGTTCTCACCTGTATTCTAAGGACGTTGTCCTTCTTGAGCTTTGTCGACTATGAAACCTCAAAGGGTTTCTCAACCTCCTACCCTCCTTGTAGGGTCCCTGCACACAACCGTGCTACCCCTTCTGAGCTTGTTTGTGGCTTTGACCTCAACAATCTCTATCCCTTTCTCTCCTTGAAACGATGTAAGTTCCCTCTGACAACTTCTCACTCAAGAACTCCTTGTTGAGCCTACAGGGTGTTCAGTAACCCTGTGAAGGTCTTCTCCTGACACTTCTTCTCCTTTCTGAACTCAAACAAGAGTTCTTTCTATGCACACCTACACCAACTCAATGTCCTCTTGGCAGATTTTTCCAGAATCCTCATTGATTATGTCTTCTTGCCGAACTCGAAATAGAGTTCTTCTCCTAATGCATCTTATGCATTCATTCAATGCCCTCTTGGCAGAGTCTTACAGAATTCTTAGCAATTATTCTCCTCCTCTATGTGCTCTCCTATTCACCTACTCAATACCCTCCTCGCAGAGCTTCTACATAATCCCTCAATGATTCTGGTCTATCCTATGCTCTCTTCTGCACAGTCTTGCCTCCAAGGTATTCAACAACCTTGAGGATTCTCCTTCAGTCAGTGACTTCATCTAGTGTGCCCTCCTGGCACGTCTTTTTATGAATCCGAAGAAGTCAAAAGTGCACTCCTTGCACTATAGAACCCACAGTATTTTATCATGCAACCTCTTGCATGAAGATTCAAAGAACCCAAACCCGGAATCAAAGAACTCACAGACAATAAATCCTGTCCATCCCTACAAATGCATACCTAACATACATCTACAGCATATCATCAACACATAAAGACATTCATTCATGAACTCGTAAACACATGAACAACAACATGTAGGAAAAATTGCTCTGTTTGTATTAATCAAGAATGCTTGATTACAATGTGTTCGAGCTCGGAGTGCAACAGAGTCTTGGTTCTCTTATCCCCTTCTAAAAAATTACTACTATTCTTCTTTTCCTCTCTACAAACTAACTACAGACTCTCTACTAGATACCAAGAATATATTTTTACAAAAGGGGGTTCCTCGAGCTCTTCCCTCCATCCTCACCAACTCTCATTAATTACAATGAATTAAAACAAATGNGCATCTAATCTGAATCATAGTTAGATCCCTTTCTACCTGTCAACCATTAAGGCGACACTAACTAAAGCCTGCTCAAAGGCACGACTTTTTCTCTTCGGCCTTACAACTTTTAATACACTTAATTCAAATTCAAAATTTGAAAGTGAGAGGGTTGCACCTCTCCTCTCCTAATGAATGCGTGTGTTACTGAGCTAGTTAGGTGGCGTATAGCTGGCTTGGAGAGATGCTTCTGCATCATACTCCACTGCTGTGAAACATTCATGAGCTCCTGCTCATGAGCTTCCCAACATTGTTGTTGAAATCCACCTGGATCCGAAACAATTCTTTGGATTTGTCCATCCACTCCATTGCTTTACCGTTGCTGCTGCATCTTCTGCCCTGCTACTATGGCAGGTTCTCCTCTACTCAGCTTCCCTTTGTTGACCACTTCTGTTGATCAGATCATCAGCCTTCTGATCTCCTTAATTATCATGTCCAGTTGCTCCCGTGGTTGCCTCTCCTTATGCATTCTTCTCGACTGCACTTCCTCCTTATCGGTGGGTAGATCATCATGATCCCCCATGTTATTTTCTTCCTCTGTGGCCTCAACTTGCCACCCTACTGCAGACTCTTCTTCTACAGTTTCATCACTGAGTCTCTTCTCAACTTCCTCTTCTGACATCTTGACTGTCATCTCTCCTGCTAGCATATCTCCAGATTCCTCCAACTGCTCCTCAGACTGGAATTTTCCTTCATTTGTCACTGCATGCCTCTGCACCGCAGTTATCATCTGTTAAGCTCCATGGCTGAAATTTCTCAGTGATTCCTCAGAATGATCCTTTACTAACATCTGCATGACTGTCTACTCATGGCAATCATATACTAGCTCTATATGGTTCAAACAATCCTACATCATCTCTAACTCCTTCTCCCATGGAGTGAGCATCTTATTTGCATTCTCTTCTTCTTTTCTTCCTGTCAGCTTCAATGTTGCAGCTATCTCCCCTTCAGCTTCCTGGCTGAAATTTTTGAGCCATTATTCTGAATGCTCCTTTTCCTCTGCTTGGGTAGCCTTTGATATTTGCTCCATCCCTTTCTCCATGACAGTCTCTGTTGGCTGTCTTTTTTCTGTTGTTGCCTCGACAACACACATGCTGGCCTCAACTGGGCTATATGCAAGGAACACCTTTATCCCTCCAATCATCAGAATGCTCTTATGATCTTCCTCTATCATCTCTTCTTGTTGATATGAACTCACCTCTGAGTTCATGAGACTTTCAGTCAGTCTCATCTTCTCTCCCTTTCCCACTTGAGTTTTATGTCTTGCCCTCCTGGCAGTCCTTGAGATCATCCTGTTACCTTTGTTCATCCTCAACACCACTGAGATTTCTCCCAACTTCTGGTTCACACACATGAACCACTTTCTCCACTAACTTGTTGAGGTCTTCAACACACCCCAACAATCCTCTCAACAATATCCGTTATCTTCGGGCTAATAACTCCTGAATCGGCCATTTCACCTTTGTCTTGATGGGCCATTCATACACCCATCGCGATTTTGTATCCCGTTGCATTCGAAATGCAAGCTCCTCCATCCTCTCTCTTATCTTAGTGAGTTCTTTATCCATATCATCATTTCTCGGCTTCTTTTGATGGATCATCCTTCCATCGCATCCATGGCCTTCAATAACCATCTTTTGTCTTTTGTCTACCCTCCTAGAAAACCCACTGTTGTCCCTCTGCAACTGTGAGTGCTTCTAGCCTTTTCTTATAGTCGACTTGACTGTCTATTTGTTGTTGTGTTTTGCAACAATCTCTTCAATCCTCTTCATCTTAAATATATAGACGAAGTCCTTCTTTGATACCACACTTGGTGTGTATCAGACTACTCCTTTTCCTCTAGCTCCCTTTGTCTGAAATATACAGAAAAAATCAAGCTCTGATACCACAAATAACGCAACACCCACTGCCTTAGCAGGTTCTGCACGACCTCCTGGTCTTAGGATCATTCTAATTTCTCCTCGAGCCAAAGTGGATCTTTTATTTCCCTACTGAAACCTTCAACGAATCAGATCCACAGGTCCTGCATGAAAACCCGCTCCGCACAACATGCACTCAGCGTGAGTCTTCCCCTCCACACGGCCACCAGGCATGACCGTGACCCTTTCCAAAAAGGGATTTCAGGTTTCGTTATTTCGGGATTTCTAATGTCGAGTTTCTTGACCCTTAGATTCCCTAAACCCCGAAATGTCAAAATGACAAAATGGACTCAATGTGACCGTTTCCTCCGTGACCTCAGCCTAACTTCAAAGGTACGTTGTGTTTCGTGACTTTGGGACTTTCAATGTCAAGCACCCAACTTCTTGTCCCTGGGATTGCCGAAATGCCAAATCCCAAACTTCTGAAAAGTGTGACCACAACCTCACTCCAAAGATATGTTTCTTTCAGGACTTCGGGGTTTCCAATGCCAAAGTTCCCAGCTTCTTGTCCTCGGGATTGCTGAAAAGTCGAGTCCTGAAAATTTGAAATGTGTGACCACAGGTCCACTACAAATAAATGTCGTGTTTCATGACTTCGGGGTTTCCAACACTCTATTCCCTACTCCTTGTCTTCGGGATCGCTGAAAAGCCGAATCCTGAAATGTCGAAATGTGTCCATGTCCCGTGGCCGACGCTATTCCTCAGAACGCTTTCAGGTTTTGATGTTTCGGGGCTTCACGATCCCAGCTACAACAACTCCTTGCCCCTTTGAGCTCCCGGTATCCAAAATCCCAAAGTAACAAACCCTGATACGTTGGTCTTCCACTCCAAACAGGGATCAATGACTCATAGCCTCTCCTGATCCGACGACTTGTGTCTTTTTAGGATTTCATGGGTCAAGAGTTCTGAACTCTTACCCTTTGCATTCCCAGTAGCCGAAATGTCGAAATCCTTCTTTCGAGAATTTCCTTGAAACCTCAACCGTTCAGCACATATTCTCTTGTTGGACGGTCATGATCCTTTCGGGATTTCATGGGTCAAGAGTCCCAACTCTTTCCCTTTGTATCTCCTGGTAGCCAAAATGTTGAAATAGGCCTTTAGCTCCCCTCTTCACATACGAGGTTTAAACCTCGTGCAACTTCTCCTAGATCCTATGGCTATCGGTCCATGCGCCTAGATCTAATAGTCCATATCTCTTTCTCCTACACACTCTCCTCCTGCTTGCCTAGATACAAAACTCAACGATCCAGATATTTTCTCCAGTTGATCTAACGGAAATTCTTGCTCCTGTCTGAATATGCGCTTCTTCCGTCTCCTTGGAATATTTATGAAGTATCAAAGGTCTCGGCCTTTGTTTCCTCTATGGCTCCTATCACTCTGGTCTTCTCCTGCACTCTAAAGACGTTGTCTCTTCTGATCTTTCCAAACTCTGAAACCTTGGATGGTTTCTTTCTCCAAAAGGCCTTAGACTTTGTCTCTGTTGTGAAGCCTGAATCCCTTAGTTCCCGCCTGTATTCTAAGGATTATGTCCTTCTTGATATTTGTCGACTATGAAACCTCAAAGGGTTTCTCGACCTCCTTCCCTCCTTGTAGGGTCCCTGCACACAACTGTGCTACCCCTTCTGAGCTTGTCTGTGGCTCTAACCTCAATGGTCTCTTTCCCTTTCTCTCCTTGAAAGGATGTAAGTGCCCTCTGGAAACTTCTCACTCAAGCACTCCTTATTGAGCCTGCAGGGTGTTTAGTAACCCTGTGAAGGTCTTCTCCTGAAACTTCTTCTCCTTTCTGAACTCAAACAAGAGTTATTTCTGTGCACACCTGCACCAGCTCAATGTCCTCTTGGCAGAGTTTTCCAGAATCCTTAGTGATTCTATCTTCTTGCCGAACTCGAAATAGAGTTCTTCTCCTAATGCATCATGTGCATTCATTCAATGCCCTCTTGGCAGAGTCTTACAGAATTCTTAGCAATTTTGCTCATCCTCTCTGTGCTCTCCTATGCACCTGCTCAATACCCTCCTGTCAGAGCTTCTACAGAATCCCTCAATGATTCTAGTCTATCCCGTGCTCTCTTCTGCATAGTCTTACCTCCAAGGTATTCAACAACCTTGAGGATTCTCCTTGAGTCAGTGACTTTAGCTAGTGCACCCTCCTGATACCTCTTTGCCTGAATCCATAGAATTCAAAAGTGCACTCCTTGCACTGTCTTACAGAACCCACAGTATTTTGTCATGCAACCTCTTGCATGAAGCCTCAAAGAACCCAAACCTGGAATCAAAGAACTCACAGATAGTAAATTCTGTCTATCCCTGCAAATGCATACCTAACATACATCTACAACATATCATCAACACATAAATACATTCATTCATGAACTCTTAAACACATGAACAACAACACGTGGGAAAAACTGCTATGTTTGTATTAATCAAGAATGCCTGATTACAATGTGTTTGAGTTCGGACAGCAATAGAGTCTCACCTCTCTTCTCCCCTTCTAAAAACTTACTACTATTCTTCTCTGCCTCTCTGCAGACTAACTACAAACTCTATACTAGATACCAAGAAGATCCTTTTACAAAAGGGGGCTCCTCGAGCTCTTCCCTCCATCCTCACCAACTCTCATTAATTACAATGAATTACAACGAATGGGCCATCTAATCCGAATCGGATTTAGATCCCTTTCTACATGTATTCCATTAA
Organism: Picea sitchensis; assembly: GCA_010110895.2. Classification (NCBI taxonomy): domain Eukaryota; kingdom Viridiplantae; phylum Streptophyta; class Pinopsida; order Pinales; family Pinaceae; genus Picea; species Picea sitchensis. The sequence continues at coordinate 24,620 of SNQJ01S0161200.1, read as the reverse complement.
GGTGACACTAACTATAGCCTGCTCAAAGGCACTTCTAGGGCTCTTCGTCCTTACAACTTTTAATACAATTAATTCAAATTTAAAATTTGAAAGTGAGAGGGCTGAGCCTCTCCTCTCCCAATGAATGCGCGCATTATTGAGCTGGCTAGCTGGCGCATAGATGGCTTGGAGCGATGATACTGCATCAAGAAGAAAGAAGGAAGATGGGATAAGAAGATAAAAATTAAAATGGATCCAGATACAGAGAATAAGAAAAGAGTAGAAATATACAAAAGAAGAAATGTCTTGACTAAGGTAGTTTAGAAAATATAGTTTCATAGTTCAAAGAAAAGGGGAGAAAAATTTGTATATAGTAGTATAGGGTAAGGACAATACAAAGGAAAGAAGTTCAAAAATATGGTGTTGTTATAGAGGCCATGCTAGAGGTGCACATACAAGAGGTAGGGTTACTATAGGGGTATATTGTGTAGGAGGAGATGCTCAAAGCCCACTCTGAAATAGATGATAATAGAGTAGATGTAGGTGATGTTGGATTCATGTGCTTGATAAGAAATAGTGAAGAGAGATGGAAATGTTGATATCGATGTTGGGGATGACTGATCTAGGTGGATATTGGTGGACACCCACCTATTTGACATGGACTCCCACCATTCTTTCTGTCAATTTTTCAATTTCCTTAATTGTAGCCCAATTTACTATTTTTGGAAGTTTTTTGGGTCGTGAACTTTCGAAGCCATTTTGAGGCCCTAAACGAGTTTTTTTAGGCATGGATCGATCCATAAATATCTTCAAGGTTATTTTTTCCAACAGTTGTAGTCCTTAGAATAAAGTAGTTTTCTGAATAAAGGTATTGTAATGACATGCATAGAATCTCTATTGGCAGGCATAGCTGATCATGGATAGATGGTGAGCCAAACCAACTCTATGTACTCAAAGAGGTATTGGGAGGAATTGGTCTTTCTATCGATTATAGAAGTTCAAACTCATTTAGTTGAAACTCATTCAACAACAATATAATGACTTTCCAAGACGAAGAAATAATACTACTTTAGAAGACCCTTCCCTAATTCACAGTTTATACATGTAGAGATACAAGCAATCTACATGTCACTGGAATATGCATGCATGAACAAAATGAAGACCAATATAGATGAAGCCACAACAAATGACCACTTTACCACCATGTGGCACTAAGAGTAGTGAAGGGGTTGGTGGTTGTGTGAGATTGAGAAACTGATGTAGCTCCAAAGATGAGGTAAATACGGTAATATGGTCCAATTGAAATTTAGTATTTTAAATTATATTAAAACACTGATAAACATGGAAAACAAATTCTTTGAGATAAAGGATGATGAAGTCCAACAAGTCCAAATAAGTCTATCCACTCAAAGTTGATATTGAAATAGGTGTATACACTGAAATTTGCATTTCGTCAAAATCTAAAAAGAAAGATTCCTATTGAAATTGGGTATCCAAATAAGTCTACCCACTTAAATAAGTCTATCCATTGAAATTTGTATTTTGTCAAAGTATGAAAAGAAATATTCCTACTCTCCTTGCGTTATCAGTTCAGTTACACATAGATCCATCCAGGGATGATTTTAAGGATATAAATTTATATTAAAATGTAGAAACCTAGGCTAATATTACTAGTCCTTAATATGAAAATTGTAAAATGTTTGGCGATATTTTTGTAAAAATATTCAAATTTCTAAGGATTTTATATAGATTCTACAAAATTTTGGCGATTTTTAAGGTAATTTTTTTTTATTCTATGGAATTTGGGTGAATCATTTTTAGAAACAAATGGAAATTGGCGAATCTTTTTTTGGGAAAAACCATGGAAAATTAGCCCATTTGCGAAATTTAGCCCCTAAAATCATCTATGGATCCATCGTGTCTCACACCAAATCTAAAACATTTCATGCACAAAAACTATCTATATATATTGGTTATGTTGTACACAAAAAACATTCTCGTGATTCTTTTTATACTTAGGGTTTATATTTTAATATTATATGTTTTACCATACATAAATATGACATCATAAAAATAAATGGACTATAGAATGAATGCTTCTAACCATTAAAAAAACATATATAATCTTGAAAAGGGGAAGGAACACTTCATTGCTGAAACATTTCCATTGTCGAAGAGGGGAATCTAAAAATGGGGACATGAAAATGTAAGTCCTTCTATACCTATCTAAGGTATTGAATCATAGTCCTTTGTGATCCAACCCTTTGATTAACACTTGGATGAAATCTCTTCACCCAACCTGTGAGATATCATCACTCTAGTGTAAATAAAATTCATTTTCTCCTACACTCCTCATAGTAGAAAAAGTCCTCCTTTTCTATCATTGACCTTGGTCTCTCACTAAAGTGACTTCCTCTCAAATTCTCTTACAAGTGTATCTCACACAAGTCCCTACTATGTTGACTCCCTCAAAACAAGTCTTTTGTCCTCAACATCTTGTCAAAAGTGTTTTCCTCCTTCTCCATAGCCTTGCTTTTATAATCATGAGTTACAATCTATTTCTAATATCGAAAGTGATCTATGGTTGAGATTACTTCTCACAATCACTTAAGATTTATATTACATACTGCATGCTATGCATGTTCCTTAAACAAATAAATTACCAATAGATAGAATTTTCCTTTATTAATTCCTTTTAACTAAAGTAAACTAAAGACTAGAAGATTCTCGACAACTTGCACATTCTAGACACATGTCAGTGTGGAAGTACATGTCCGATGATACCTCTAAAATCAGCAAGGGAAGAGGGCTAGAGAGAGTTAAAGAGATTGATTTAGACATATACATCTATGACAAATAAATTTGTTACTTGCTATTATAAATGTTGTAAAAACTCCGGGACGAAGTTTAAAACAAGAGGGGGTGTATTTAACATCCCGCTCTACTGAGCGCACTATATTTGACTCATTCTTTGAGGGCACTTGATTGCAAGTGATCTGAGTATGGTAAAT
>SNQJ01S0161200.1:0-15836 GCA_010110895.2 Picea sitchensis | reverse complement strand
CTTGAAAGGTGAGGTGCCTCCAAAGTGGCCGCTTGATGAAGATGTGCCTGATGGTATCGACGGGCATTTAAGGATGTGGGCAGAATTCTCCATCATTTCGTCCCTCTGTCATGTGAGAGCTTGGTCAAGCAACAGATTGATAGGATCGTCTACTCCGTCATTTTTCTTTTCTTCCACCATTGAGGGTTTCTTGGGTGTACGAGAGCGATTTTCTTCAAGAGAGACAATCTCGAGACCCAACTTGCTATACCCATACCTTGTCGGGGACATCCATTGAAAAAACGATCAAGAGCATCCTGCTCTGATACCACTGATCCAGATTATTTTCGGCACGAAATGAGAGCGGAGATATAATAAAGAAATGCACAGAGATATCACGTATATCCAATAATATAACATAAATATATCAGAGATGCAACAATAAATATAGAGATACAGTAATACACAATTTCTATTAATGAAAGAAATGTACAGAGACTATAAAAATAGAGAGTGAAAGACTCGCTAGAATGGTAGCAACTTATCTCTGAGAAGAGATGTGATAGCTACTCGCATTCACAAGAAGATGATTCCAATGAAGCTCTGAAGGCCTTTTTTTTACAATAAACAAGAATTCAAAAAACCCTAAACATCCAAAAACCTAACCCTAGGAGATGAAGCACCAAAAGTCATGTGGGACCCGTTTGCGTAAGTTAGTACATCAACTTCCCAGGGTCGTAACTTTTGCATACGATCTCTGTTTCAGGCATATGATAGCTCATTGGAAAGGTATCATTAAGGAGATTCATTTTGGGGGCTCAATCATGCCTTCAGCTATAACTGAGAACCTCTATCTTGAAAAACCTTCATTTAGGCCTTCAAAATGGCCCCAGAAGTTAAAACTTGCTAAAAATAGTAAATTGCCAAAATTGCTAGAAAATAGTTTTGATCAAGTCGGAAAAGGTGGGTGGCCACCGATATCCACTTGGATCTATCCACCTTGTGTGGCCTCTATGCACACCGAGTATTGTTTCTTCTGAACCTTGGGCCTTCAATGGGATTGTCTAAGTACTTTTGGAGTTTTTTATGGACTTGTTGCACTATGACACCTAGAAGAGAAACTTTAGGTTCCTTACAAAACTTAAACTCACTCTCAGAATGAAATTTCACTCGATTTCATACTTTCCTCCTCACATTGTCTTTTTTATTTAGAAGGTACATAGTAAGATTACAATTCCTCTAAGTGTTTGAGATATTTTTCCCTCTCTTCCCTTATCCTTCAATACATATGTTTATATATATGCTAACTCATAGTATCTACCTACTTATATATCCATTAAAGGAAGATATGTTATTAAATGGTGTATGATAAATATATGACATATGTACGAAGTAGTGGAATATTATCTAGATGATGTTTAACTAATGTCATTGTAACTTTTAGGGAAGGAAAATTGGTCTAATAATTGAGGACTTAATGATTAGATTTGTGTTATGATTTAGTACCTCACCGTTACGAAATTTTGAGTCTAGAATTGAGTTTGGGTATGGGAATTAGATACTTCCTTGTTTTTCAGAACAATCGCGAGTCTTGAGACCTTAAATGGTGAAAATCAATTGGATGAATCCTAGACTTGAGTGTTGATTCTGTGTCTTGGAGGTCCTAACCTTGCAGGTAGATTGTATGGGTAGATATTTTTTATTGTCTTGTATAATGAATTTTTTGTTAGAAGAAATGATGTTGTGTGAAGAAATTGGTTGTGGTTGATCGTGAATAATCATGATGTTGTACTCTTGTTGTATGCGATGTTATGTGATATGGCAGATCCTTAATACATTAAAGTTGTATCTAAATCTAGTTGTGCAATGAGATGATTGGAATAGAATGTGTATTTCCAAAGTATGATAGTAGCATGTTTCACTTGTTGAAATGATGTTTTATTAATGTTTCAATATATATATGTATCTCAAACAATTTCTCAATTACTTCAAGATGTAATAGAGGGGTTGTTACACAAATATTTCTTGTCCTCTAGCAATGCCATCATGATCTGATGCTCCATCGATTGACCGAGACTAAAACAAGAAATGATGCCAGGGTCCCAAACCACCCTACAATATGAGAATCATCCCTTGCTCAAGGCATGGTATGGTAAGTTACTGACATAGGAGCCCCCTTGATAAATTGTCAACAAGTAATGTAACTCAGAACAAATCAAACAACCCATCAAGGAACTACTCTACTAGGGAACCAATATTATGAAAGAAAAAACTGGCCCTTGTCTCTGTGTCAGTTCTTGAACTATCTACTATTGAAATACCAAGGTCCCATGCTATCACCATAAAGGACTCATCATGTTTTCGTTGCACCAATATGATCATAAATATTTGATCCTCCTCCCTGAACTACATCCTTCACACTTGCATCATAAAATAGTACTAGATTCTACTACTAGTTCCTACAAGACTAGAAAGTGTTAGGTGTGTTAGTCAACCCGAATGGTATGAACAAAGAATCAAGGTAACATCTGAGAAAAATAGTGTGGGTATCCTGCTCTGTGTCCCTTCTCTGGTGATATCCCAATTGAAGATCGAACTCGGATGAATATTCCTCTCCTCCAAGCTTTTCCATCCACTAATCATCCTTGGGTGAACCAACCTTAATGATATGTTTGAAATCCCGGTTTGGAGGCCTCCCCTCGGAAAATGTCCAAAAAACCCACTCTACACCACCATACATTGTTGAATATTGTTTTATACTACTTCACACCATCGTATCATCATGTATCACCATTTATAATATATGTGCCATTGTATCAACTACTCCACTAATATCAACTGGACTTGGGTCATAGAGTGATTTATTGACATATGTCGTATATTCAATTCTCAAATCAACTGGTGCATATACTTCATTATTTGTTGGTCCACAAGGAATGTTCTCAACTACCTCCTCTGTAGCTAAGCTTTGAGCCAAAATAAATGGATCATGATCCATGCAATGAAAAATAAACACACATGCAAAACCCTTTGTGTCAAACCTATCCTCATACACTTGCAACCCTAAATACTCCCCGTGTGGAATTGTCATAAGGGGCTCCATACTCATATCATGAGTGCCACTCAAACCCTCATGTGTCACTACTTCCAACGATGAATAGCATGCCAAACTAAGATGGTGACAAAGATCCTTAATCTCCCTATCTTTTTCTTTAGTGAACTTAAGAGAAAGGTCCCTGTCCATGAACAATTGCAAATAATTAGATTTCATCTTCTCTAGTACCTATTTAATTATTCACAATTGGGTACTTCCATCCACAATCCCCCTTTGCCTCTCCTACATATGGTTTTTCCACATAAGGTCTTCAATAAATTTATAAGAACCATCTGCCCTCATTAACACCTGCACAATTTGTTCCTCTACGACCAATAGTCTTCTCTCCAAATCATCCAATGTTATTTCATCAACATGGTGTGGGATATCATACAAGGAATCAATTAACTCAATATATGATGTCATGCAATGTGGACTACCTTCCTCATGCAAGTTTTCATATATGCACTCATCCCCTAAATAAACCCCTTTGTTATCAACCTCTACACATAACTCCAAATTTTTGTCAAGTTCTATTACAATCATGTTTGCATCATCATATGTGTCATAAATAGGATGAGGTACCAAATTCCTACTCGAACTATCTCCATCATTCGAATCATACACATGGAGAGGTGATGAATCATTAACTTTAGCTGACTGGAACATCTTCTCATAGTCATCATAAGTAGGACAAGATGTCGTATCCTCATCTTCTCCAGTGAGCACAATAGTGTCATCGGCCTCATCGGTTAATTTTGATGATGTATCATAGTCTATTTTTTGTTCTTTCTCTCTGAACACATCATTTTCATGGATAAATGCATGTTCCTCCACCTATTCTTTAAGCTCATCCTTTTTTATTTCTTTCCCTGTGCCATTAAAATATCCTCATCCAAATCCTTGGGCCAACTTCCATACCAAAGAGTGTAAAAAATTTTAAAGGGAAAAGTTGCATGCATCTCTTCCCTTAATGTTAGATACTTTTTTTTTTTTAAGTAAAAAAGTGGAACTTGCTATATTAGATTATCGAAAAACTTTGACAAAATATACAGTGATACAGGTCTAAGTCACAAAAAATGCTGCCGATTACCGGAAACGAGAATAAGTGGAGAGCATATAACCGTGGCATGATAAAACAGGAAAGAAAGTAACATCTGTCCTGCCCGGAGGAAACCGGGATATATGTCTATAGTCCAAATGAGCATAAAACAATAACATGATAAAACTAAGAACCAAGAAAGAATAAAGACCTAGGTACTTGGTGACCTGTCGCCCTTTCCAGTCTGCCACGTGGACCCAGTCTGGATGGAAAATGCCTGCGCGCAGAGAGGGCACTTTCGCTTAGCTGGAACATTGGAGTACACATCAAGGAGCAAGTCCAGACGCTGGCCCATGAGAAGGGTTCTATGCTCTAGGTCTGCCATGTGGCCTCGAAGTTCAAACACCAGAGCCAGATGCTCTGCACGGAGGAGAGAGCCATGCAAACCATCACCCACGTCGTTGAGGGGAACATCCCTCAATTCCACGGTTTCTCCAATTCCAGCGTCGAACTCCATCTACTCTGCATCATCCCCTTCATCCTTCCTCGCTGATCGATTGTTGTCCGCATTCACATCTGCTCTGGTTTCCTGCATATCATGGCTAGTGGGGCTGTAGTCACCCGACCAGGGAATTTCCTCAACAATGCAGTCGAGGGTATCATCTTCCTGAGCAAAATTTGGTCTGCCTTCATCCTGGTGAGTCACCTCTATGGCACGAGGCTCCTGGGCAGTCGACAGGTCCTCCATAAATGGATATTCTTCCACATAATAGGTGGGAAACGCGTCCTCAACCCCGACCTCCTGCTTGTCTCTCGGGTTAATTGTCGTGGCTTCGCTACTACAGTCGGCTCCCATTTCTGCAATGGTGGCGAGCAACGCCAATTTCTCAGCCTGAGCCTTCTTCCAGAGAATGGAGGTCGCCATTGCCAGAGCACGTTCCAATTTTTCTTTCCATTGACGCTGCACCTTGTGGGCATACCAGGCCGAGCCACAACGAGGCCTACCCCGCTTTCTGGCCATAGTTGTCGGGGAATGGATGAGTGTATAGAGCAGTTGCAGTGAGAAGTTAATAATCCAGGACGAGAAGGATGTCAGGTTGCACCAGAGCTCCCAGAAGAAGAGGAGAGCTGGAGCAACAGCAGACCAACTCTGTCCAGGCACATAAAAAAGAAAAATGCCAGGAAATTCCTCACCAAAATGCAACGATATGGGAGTGAGCCAGGACGAGAGGGGTACAGGACTGCACCAGAGCATCCATGCGAAGAGAAGAGCCGAAGCAGGAGCAGTCCCACTCTGTTCGGGCACAAAAGAAAGAAAATTACCATAGGCTGAAGTCACCTGACCCCCCTTAAACCCTGTCATGTTGAGTGCACTGTGAGCGTGAATGGTCGCGCGAGGGAGGAGTCCCTCTATCGTATAGCTGCAACTATGGCCGTCCACCATCGTAAATACAAACTTGTGGATGGCGGCCATCGACATTTATGCACTGGCTTAGTGCTAAGCCCAGTGTCACAGGAGTGCCGCGTGTCACCCCATCCAGGGCTTAATGTTAGATACTTTTGATATTGAGGCATGATCTTATTTTCCGCTATCACCATCTTGGCTTGTTGAAGAATTTTCCAAGTTTTATTCGATAATTCCGAATTTGTTTTTATTCTCTTGTCTATGGACTGTGTTTCTGGTTTTCGCTTCTCTATAACCATTCATGCCTGATGCAATCAAGCTGAAAAGATCACCAACTATGATACCATTTTAATTTCACCCAACTAGGATGGATGGAAATATTATGTTTGTTGTCCAAAATATTGTTTCTCTTTGTATAATTTTGTCAAACAGTTGGAATTAATGTTGTTGTAGCTTCTTACTTACATATATTTCAAATGATAGACATTATATTACATGCATTCCCTTACACAAAAAAAGGAGAGATAAATAAATCATCTTTATTATGGTTTGAACAACAATAGAAGGCCTAATGGTTTTCGTAGTAGCTACAATAAATCCCTATCAACAAGAAATACACATGAAACATACAACTAAGGGTTGTTATAGCAACTTCAATACATCAATGAACACTCAAAATGCAATCCTATGATTGCGAGAGTGATGATGTCATCCATTCTAGTGAATACCCTCATATGAAAACCCTCTATTAGGATAGATCGACCCTCTCTCATAACTTATTGATACGGAAACCCACACCTAATATGTCTCTATTAGTTCGCATAGGTCCTCAAGGGACACAAATGGACAACCATCACTCGCAGGACAAGGTTGGAAAATGAACAAGGGCCTCATGGGATACCCTATGCTCAAATCATGGGGGTAACTCCTAGTACTGTTTCTCAAAATATCCGAGCACCTACGAAATCAAACTATGACCTCCTCTTCATGGTTCCACCAAACTCCTATGCAAGTCGATAAAACCTCCAACTTTATACAAAATAAAAAATGAGACAACCCCTAGAGTGAAGCTCCAATGGAAATCCTAGATGGATTCCCCTCTTGTCTAGGCTCCAATGTAAATCATGGGTGGATTCCCCTCTTGTCTAGCTAGGGTGGATATTGTACCACCGAAACCAAACCAATAGTGGAAGGGTTTTGCTAAACCCTAACAAAACAATGGCTCTAAGAGAACTTTCAAAATGAGAGATCAAATCATAATTTCAAATTGAGACCCTACCCCTCCTTTTATTTTTTTTCTCAGCCTTCTAGAATTTCCCCTTTTTGACAAAACCAAATGTAGCTTCTAGAATTTCTCATTTTTTACTAAATCAAATATAACACTTATCCCCTTTTTTCTTTCACTTTAATATTAAAAGTCACTTTGATAATTGTTAAGTAACTTATTAATATAAAATTACTTTATTTCCTTAAAGTCACTTTAAATATACAACATCTCTTAACTAAGTGACATTATATAACACCTTTTTCACTTCCTTTTTCTTTACTGATGATCCACAAAATTTGTTTCAACTATCGAACATGGGAATCTAAAAATGGGGACATGAAAATGGAAGTCCTTCTCCATCTATCTAAGATGTCGAATCATAGTTCTTTATGATCCAACCCTTGATTAACACTTGGACGAAATATATTCACCCAACCTATGAGATATCATCACTCTAGTGTACGTAAAAGTCCTTTTCTCCTACACTCCTCACACTAGAAAAATTCCTTTTCTATCATCGACCTTGGTATCTCACCAAAGTGACTTCCTCTCAAAGTCTCTCACAAGTGTATCTCACACAAGTCCCTACCGTGTTGACTCCTTCAAAACAAGTCTCTTGTCCTTGACCTCAAAAATGTTTTCCTCCTTCTCCTTATCCTTGATTTTATAATCATGAGTTGAAATCTATTTCTAATATCCAAAGTGATCTATGGTTGAAATTTATTCTCATGGCCACTTAAGATTTAGATTACATACTGCATCTATTCATGTTCCTTAAACAACTCAATTACCAATAGATACAATTTTACTTTAATTAATTCCTTTTAACTAAAGTAAACTCATGACTAGAAGATTCTTGACAACTTCCACATGCTAGACACATGCTAGTGTGGAAGTACATGTTTGATGCTATCACTAAAATCAACAAGGGAAGAGGGCTAGAGAGAGGTAAAGAGATAAAGGGGAGATAGTGGAGGAGAAAGAGAGACGGGGATATAATTTGAAGGGGTAGAGAGGGGTAGATGTATGAGAGGGAGAGAGAGAGAGAGAGGGAGGGAGGGACGGAGGGGGAGAGAGAGACGGTCAACGAGATGGGATATAACGAAGGGGTAGAGAGGGGTAGGATGCATGAGAGGAGAGAGAGAGAGAGGAGGACGAGGGAGAAAGAGAAAAAAAAAAGGGGGTAGAGATAGAGGGGAGAGAGGGAGGATGGGGAGAGAGAGGGACGAAGATACAATGAGAAATAGAGGGACTTAGATACAAAGTGAGGGGTGGATGGAAGCAAAAGGGGGGGGAAGGGATACGTGGAGAAAGGGAAGAGATCCAACAAGAGAAGAAGAGAGCTTTAAGAGTGATATGAGATATAGGAGGGGTGGTGAGAGAGAGAGGGAGCAGGGAAAGAAGGGGAGGGGAGGAGAGAAACCAACAAGTGGAGAAGAGAGGTTGAGGAGAGAGAGAGAGGGAGGTGAATGAGGAGAGAGAGATATATGGGAAGAGAGAGAGTGAGAGTGGAGACTAACAATGAGGAGGCAGAGGTGTGAAATGATGTATGCATTGATAGAGAGGAGTGGAGTGGGAGGGAGAGAGAGGCAAGGGGATACACGAGTGAGAGATAGAGGAAGATATAGGAGGAAGGAAAGGAGTGGTGGGGGGAGGAGATAATGGGATGAAGGGAGAGAGACATTAAGAGAATAAGAGAGGTTGAGAGGAATGAAGATATCGTAGGATAGTGCAGAGAGAGAGAGGGAGGAGGGAAAGAAGAGGAGGGGGGGGATATAAATAGAAAGAGTAGAAGAGAGGTAGAGAGGGGGAGATAGGAAGAGAGAGAGTCAAAATGCAGTTAACAATGAGGAGAGATCAAGAGAGGTGGAGAGAAAGTGGGGGCTATACAGTAGGGAGGGATAAAGGGGCACACAAAAAGAGAGGGAGAGAAGAAGGTATAGGGTAGGGAGGGAGAGGCATGACAAGAGAAGGTCAAGGTCTAGATCATGATCTAAGCTCTCCATATATTGGAGGAGAGAGGGAGGTGAATGAGGGAGAGAGAAAGAGGAGAGACACTAACAATGAGAGGGAGATAGAGAGGTGGAATGAGAAGGCGTGTATTGACATATCTCCGAGTAATAAATGTTGTTGAATAGACCTTGTTCTAGAGACATCATCCCCATAAATTTTGTAATAAGTTTTCTAGATTATTTCCGATGGAAATCTAGATCTTTCCTCATTGTATATATATACCTATTTTCTATATCAATGGTGAATGCAAAAAAATTCAAGAGAAGAAGATCTTGGAGTATAACTCCTACTTTTTGGTGTATTCTATCTTACAACTTTAACTTTGTAAAACTATGCTCTTTTTCCCTCAAATTGAAATCAAAACCATAACTAGAGAGGGCATGAACCAACATACAATTATGTGTTTGAGTGTTGAGAAGAGGAATGTTTTTTAGGTGAATCAAAGTGGGTTGAGTGCATGAAGTACCCTTCTACCTGTACATGGAGGAGGATATGCGGGCGTACAGAAGAGGCCAAAAAAACGAAGAATAAGCGAGGGTTTAAGAGCCAGTTGGTTGAAGAGAAGCAAACACTCCTGGGATAATTTTCAGTAGAGGAGATTGCATAAATATAGAGGAGGCCTGAAATTGAAGAAACCACATGAGAGTTGTGGTCAATTTCACCGAAAGCTTCCATCTATTGAAGAGAGAAGCCACGAAGTTCCTCAATCAAGAGTGTGAAATGAAGCTTAGAATATTTTGGTGATGGCATAAGTGAAAGGTGGAACAACATCCATCATAATCAAGCTAAGACACACAAGTTCTTAACCATTTAGGTCCACTTATGACCTTGTGACCTATTAAGAAAAAACAAAGTTCTTAACCATTAGGCCCACTTATGATGTATATATGTCTCAATCTCTCATATAATTTGGTTATTTTTTCATCTCCTCCCCAACAAAAAAATTACATGACAAGTGTAGTTATATTACAATCTTAAAGGTGCATTATCGGCTCCATTCATCAACACCTTCCAACAATCTAATTTTGCTGGCTTGGTTCTTCTCAAGGCAAGAAATCATACCTACACTTGATTGTGAAAATATGTCAAATATAGAACATGTAAATTATAGGCACTTTAACGTCGTCGTATAACCATCCAAACAATCCCCATTTTGTAGACTTAGCAGTCGGGTTACTAGTTGTTTTTCGTCCAATTCCCATCTTAGTGTAGTTTTTCAGATATAGGTATTCTAACAACAGGAATAACATCTCTATTGGCAGGCATATCTAGTCATGGATAGATGGTGAACCGAACCAACTCTATGTACTTAGAGTGGTATTGGGAGGAACTGTTCTTTCTATCTATTATAGCAGTTGGAACTCATTCAGGTAACAACTGGATAATAAATTGCCGACAGGAAGAAATAATTCTACTCCGGAAGACCCCTCCCCTAATTCACAGTCCGTACAGGTAGAGACACAGGCAATCTACATGTCACGGGAATATGCACGCATGAAGACCGTAACAAATGACCATTTCACCAACATGCAGCGGAAAGAGTAGTACAAGATAAAATATACCATTCAAACAAACACATGAGGCTACCACTCTTTGATATTAAACGTAAGACGGATTACATCCTTATATAGGAAAAGACCCTCCCGAGTCGGCTACATGCAAACCAAAGACAACTAGATAATTGACTCTTAACTAAGAACTGACTCTTTCTAACTGGCGCTACAACCTGCGCTTATTACTGGTGCTAACAACCAACTACATCTCCATTACTTCCAAGTATCCCCCTTAATGGAGAATGGATTGAATTCTACACCTAACATCTCCCCAAACAGTTCAAACCCTAATTCTTCCAGTGAGCTTTATGTTTGTCAAAGAACATTTTCATACTAGTATTACAATACACAAGAGTTATTTCATTTGATCAAACTTTTCTCGAACAAAATGATACTGAGCTTCAATGTTCTTTGTCCTTGCATGAAAGATTTGATTCTTCGCAATTGATTGAACTTTGATTGTCATCTGATCATCGTAGGTTCCTGTCTTCTCCAACATCTTGGAGAAGTCTTCTTAACCAAACAGCTTCACATCGCCAATGCACAAGGCTTTATATTCTGTTTTGGTAGAAGACAAAGATACAGTAGGATTCTTTTTACTTCTCCATGAAAAAACCCCGGATCCAATGTTGGAACGTATATCCAGTGGTTGATCGTCGATGATCTATATTTCCAGCCCAATCAGAATCAATAACCAACTCAACATTGGGATGCTGTCGCGTTCTAATACCTCATAATCATGTACCTTTTTAGGATAATTCTAGTACTACCTTTTGCATTCCAATGTCTTTCATGAGTTTCACCATGAACTGACTTAGCACACTCCATGCAGAATATGAAATATCAGGGTCTGGTTGTGGTGAGATAATTCAGATCACCCACCATTTGTCTATATACACAATGCTATTCACCTCCTTCGAATCCACCTATCACAAGACAGTTTCACATTCCTGTTGAATGGGAATAGTAGAAGACTTACACTGATCCATCTTAAATCTCTTTAAGCATTTCTCTGATATAATTTACTCTGACAAACAAAAGTTTGGCCTGCATTTCCAAACTTCAAGACCTAGGCAGTAATGTAACTCACCAAGATCTTCTTTCATTTCAAATACCTTTGACAACTGCCCCTTGATTTCATCAATCAACTCTCTCAGATTGTAATTATTAAATCATCAACATATAATGAAATCAATACTCATATACCCTGTTCATCAAATTTGGTATACAGATTTGATCACTTTTTGCTCCGCATAAAACCCTGCTGAAGAAAGAAAGAGTCTATCTTCTCATACCATGACCTAGGGTGCCTGTTTTAGTCCATATAATGCTTTTTTTTAACTTATTCTACTAAGTGTTCTTGCCCCTTTCAACAAACCCTTCAGGTTGAGTAAGGTAAACTCTTCCCTTAACTCACCATTCAAAAATGCAGATTTAACATCTAACTGATGCAACTCAATGAAACTTTTAGAAGCTAAAGCGATTAACATTTGATAGTATTCAATTTAGCTACTGGTGCAAATGTTTCAGCATAATCACTAACTCGGTTGTGAATACCCTTGCAAACCACCGGGTTTATAATTATCTATACTACCATCTGATTTAAACTTCTAATTTGTATATCCATTTGCATCCAATGGGCTTATTATCTTTAGGTAATTCAGTCAATTCCCAAGCATTGTTTTTCATTATAGATTCATATTCTTCCTCCATTGCATTTCTGCCATTCATCATGTTCATTAGCTTCATCAAAAATTCATGGTTCTATAACACTTGAAATGCTCATTAGGGCATAGTCTTTATACCTTCGTGAAGTCAATCTGTCTCTGGAAGATCTTCCTAACTGATTATCTTCTCCCACTTTGTGAAGATCTGTCTCCACTGCTAGGTGAATTGTGACTGTTTGAACTTTCCATATCATTGAGTCCCTCTTGCTGCTACTGTTGCTGTCACTGCGGGGATGACTGTTGTTGTCAGCCAAGGGATGCCTCGCTGTTGTGGTATCACGCCGCTGCTCTTCTTAACTCCTTCATCAAGAAGTTCTGCTTAGTCTCCCCTGTGACTGTTTCCATCATGATTTCCTGCTTCCTGCTCATGGAAAAATACATCTCTACTTTTGCAAATACTGTGAGTAGCAGGATCAAATAGTTTGTATGTTTTAAATTCAGAACAAGCATCTAATGAAAATACATTTAGTGGCTTTTTCATCCAAATTTCCTCTATTCTCCTTTGGAATATGTAAAATCCTTACACCCAAATACTCTCAAAATATTAACTGCGGTAGTTTGGAACCATACAAGGCTTCGAAAGGAGTAAGACTATCAAGACACCTTGTTGGAATTATATTCAGGGGTAACAACCGCAGTTTATTTATGGCTTCAGCCCAAAAATGCATTTGAGAGATTTTTACCTTTCATCATAATGCATGCACACTGACCTCAGAGTTCTGTTTTTCCTTTCAACACTACTTTTAGTCAGTGGAGTGTGAGGTACCTGTGAAACTGTTGTATCTATTCCACTTCTCTTTGCAATATTTGTTGAAGTCCCCCATTTGTACTTCCTCCCCTTGATCTGAACGGAGAATTTTGATGATTTTCCTGTCTGCTTTCCACCATGGTTCTGAACTCCTAAAGTACTCGAAAACATCACTTTTTCTTCTAAATAAGTAAACCCATGTGTATCTTGTGAAATCACTAATAAACAACAGAAAGTAAAATGCACTCCTAAAGACCTAGTCTGCATAGGCCCACAAACATCAGTATGCACAAGATCTAACACATCTCTCTCTTTTCTTATCAGGATTAGAGGGGAATTTATCTTTGTGCATCTTTCCTAATGTACATCCATCACAAGCAACTTTCTCATTCTTTATCATAAAGTCCTTCAACCATATTCTTTTTCTGTAATAACAATAAACTAGGATGATTGATGTGTCCATACCTTTGATGCTAAAGAATCTTTGTTGGCATAGTGGTAGATGTCAATGCATGATGTGCTTTTCCGGTAACATCAAGTTTGTATAAAACTCCTACTCTGACTCCCATTGCAAAAGTTTTGAATTGGTCCAACAGATCCCACTATGCACAATAATTCTTGTACAACTAACCCCAAGTTCTCCTGATCTGTAATGGTGGACACAGAGGATCAAATTTTTCTTTTTATTCTTGCACATACACCACATTGGTGAATGTGATGAATAAGCATCTATTCGACAATGTCACAGAATGTCTCCATAGTCCCTTGATCCTCGAGCAAGGGTCATCTCCAAGATATATGCTGGAATTCATTCTGAGTTTCTTTGAAATGCCAATTTTTATTACAAGTCCTATGTACTGATGCTCTGGAATCCACAAACCAGGGATCAAAATCATCTGTTTCAATAGATAAAACAACATTAGACACAAATGCCTAAGATCCCGTGAGTCTAAATTTGGGGGTTCATCAATATAATCACTAACAATAAATAATCTGTGGATCTTGATTTTGAAGATTTTTCTGCATAATGACCTGAATGTGTTCTAGGTTTATTCCAAGCCTCATCATTTTTCTTTCTTATGACAGTCTTTAACCATATGTCCAGGTCTACCACAATAAAAACAACTCTTTCACTCATTCCTATCAGATTGCATACCTTGATTTGAGGATTGTCTTCTCTCTGCGATGAACTGCCTCTTCCAAGGAACCACCTTCTGCCATGAACTGCCTCCTCTGCCTCTTACCTCCCTGATCTCCCTGCGGATCTATTATTTCCATCTACGGCCAAATTCACTTGAGGCTTGCATTCCCGCTTCTTCCTCTTGCAGCAAAATACCCTCTAGTTCTTCTCAAACGTAGGAGGTTTCCCTTGCTGCGAGACCTGTTAAGAACATATGATAGTCTTCTAGCATAACATTTAAGGTAATAGTGACCAGATCAGTATTGGAAACAATTTCCACTATATTTACTAACTTGTCTTTCACCTCTTTAATGCCACCCAAAAATGAACTAACAAATTCATTTCCATCCATCTTAATGCCTAGCAATTTAGGGGTTTTCAGGAACAAAATGCGATTTGTGTTGCTAGTTTCATACAAATATTTTTAAGAGTTGTCCATGTTGCAGCAGAAGTTGTAGCTGCTCTAATATGTGGAATTATGCAATCTTTAACTGACATGCGCAACAATACCTTTCCTTTGTTTTCGCGCTTCTCCCAGTCTTTGATCTGTGTTGTTGTCGCATCTCCTACCGTTGTTGTCGTGACCTCCTACTGCTGCTGTCACACCTGCAGCCGGAACAGGTTTCAGTTCGGTTCCATTCGCAATGTTCCAGACACCATAGTCTTCCATGAGCGCCTGCATCTTGAATTTTCAGTTAAAGAAATTCGAGTCATCTAACTTGTTGGCTTCGTTGAAGTAGGTCTCTGCTAGCAGATTCTCCATCGCTGCACTGCAGTCTCTGCAAGAAAATCACCTCGCGATGTGCAACGTTTGTTGTTGTTCTGCCTCGGATACCACCGGATCCGACTCACCTTATCTCTCGTTTCAAATTTTAAATCATGCATGCATCTTAACATCCAAAATATCCACTTTTTAAAACTTATAACCTCCTCCTTAAAAAAAACTTTGCAAGAAAACTTCAATCCTTTTAATAATCATCCACTTAAAACTTTAATAAACTTCAATAAGCCTCCACTTTAATAAACATTCACTTTCACTTTAATAAACAAATGAATATATTTTAAATGCTCCACTTTAACAAATATCCATTTAAGAGTGTATCCACTTAATAAAAAGGAGCGTATCCCCTTGTATCCTCAAAGCCCACGCATGCAAATAGTATCCACTTTCAAAGCGTATCCAAATAAAATAAAATAAAAAACTCACGCTTTACCAAATATCTCGAGGAAAACGTAAGCGGATGAGTCTCAGCAGAAATAGCTCGAGGAAGAGCGAACCTTGGAAAGTGATCGATGCCCAGGACAAGCGATCTTCTACCAGGAGGAGGGGTCGCCTTTGACCAACAATATCGCGTCTTTTTTCTACTTTAATAACGCTCTTCTAGACTTCTCTGGTCCGGGCTGCACAACTTTAGAAACCAGATCTGCCAGCATGGAGATTTACAACCCGGTCTTCTTTTCAATGACTTGCTCCTTCACGCAGCTTTGCACAAAAACTAAAAATTCGATCGGCCGCTCCTTTAATTCAGCAAATGGAGCGCTCTCAAAAAAACAAATGCACGCGCCTCTCTATGCAACAACTATCTGGCTATATCACGAGCCTCTCCACGCAACATGCAAGGGAACGAATCGTAGTCCCGTAGTCGCGCGCCTCTCTCCTCCCTCAGGCTCTGATACCAAGATAAAATATGCGAGGCAAAACAAACACGGTGAGGCTACGCTCACTTCTTGATTATTAAACGAAGATGGATTACATCCTTATATAGGAAAAGACTCTCCCGAGTCGGCTACATGCAAACCATAAGACAACTAGACAACTGACTATGAA